>CM028900.1:1497500-1582500 GCA_016801885.1 Toxotes chatareus
CAGTGGGTTTGGCCGGGGACAGGGACAGGATATCTGACTACACAAACACACACTTCTTTATCCTCGAGTGATTTAGCAAACACACACACACGGCAGTGAAGGTATGGCTGAATGAAACGCTGTGTCACTATCTGTCTAACCATATGGGGTTTGTGTGAGCGCTGTGTGCGTTGTTTGTTTACCAAACAGACGCGTTGTAAAGGAGGACAGTGTTTAAGTAACCTGACGGTTCAAAACCCAGACATTGTGTGTTTAACTGACCCCAATTGAGAACAGGGCTTTGCTAGATTGCTGTACACAATAATCCAACACACAGTGGGATACTTGTGTGTGTGTTTGTGTGTGTGACTGTGTGTCATGGACATAACTGTACAATGAGCTGGGAGCTTGGCCTGGTCAGATGCGTTGGCAGAGGTGAGCCCAGAGCTTTCTATAAAACTGCTGAGCGGTGCTGTTATCGCTGGGTGGGTGGGTGTGTGTGTGTGTGCGCACGTGTGTGTGTGTGCGTGCATACATACAGCATACGGCATGGGCACAGCTGATACCACACCACTGACTCCAGCACATTCCAGCTCTCCTTTCTGCAGCACTGTCCTCAAAACTCCGACGCACCATTTCTTCTTCTCTTGAAGTGCGATGCAAACACAACTAATAAAATACGCTGGTGCTTTGGGTTTTTTTGGTTGCACATACTGTGAGTGAGCAACATAAATGAGCAGCTAGTCAAACAGGTGTGCAAACTATTCATTCATTGCACTGACTACAAATGGGGCAGATTCAGCTGCATCCACCTGCCAGCAGAAAGAATTTGCTTTAACTGTTCTGTCCTCAGCATTAATCCATATGAAACGCTCTGATTCACACTGATCACGGTTATTTGTCGATGTCGTACCTGAAACGCAGGCTCCGTTTGGTTCAGGAAACCCTCATGTTGAAACTATGGTTTGCACTCAAACCTGGAGGCTGGCGCTGTTTCAGCTGAATCACTGAACATCTAATAAATTCTTAGCATGAACGTTATTCATGTCACAGCATTAAGTAAAATCACTGGAACATATTTCTTGTCTTTTTCTCTGATTTTAAATGTAGAGGATTATAAATGGCTTTATGTGCATCACTGGACTTTAATGGAACTCAACTGATTCATGATTTGCAGTTTTCATTATGATTTTGTCAAACTGCAAAGCAATGAATCATAAACCATCTACACCTGAGTCACATGCATGTGTGTTCACTCTCACAGGGAATGAAACAGCCGCGGTGATTCTGGCTGAACTGTGCTGTAAACACTACACACTACACTGTGTGTGTTTTTCTCCCCACACAAGAATCATTAATGGAAACAAAAAAGAATCAACAATGGCACCAGTATCAATAACGTCTTACTGATTCCTGTCCGTATATTTTAGTCAAAGACCAGATGACAAAGACAGCGGCTAACACACCTCTGACAGGGTATACTCCCACTGACAGGACAAAATCAGCTGGAACACTTCTGCCATTCTCCACCACAGTCGCCCAGAGCATAAGACTGTGATCGCGTCTTCCTAACCGCCCTCCTCCTCCACCACCACCTCCTCCTCCTCCTCCTTCCATCAATGACTCATCATGTCAGGGCGCACCTGATCTCAACTCACCGCCTCATCATTCCTGCTCATCCAGCCCCAGGAGCAAACAGCTAGAAGGTGTGTCCACAGATTGGGAGAGAAGAGGGTAAATATTTGAGAGGGTGAGTGTAAGTGTGAGTGTGAGTGTGTGTGTGTGTGTGTGTGTGTGTGTGTGTGTGTGTGTGTGTGTGTATACACTCAGCCACTCACACATTCTATCAAATCTCTGGCAGACTATTGGCTATGTAAGCACAAATACAGCCGCCCCAGACAAAATGACCGAACCAGCAGTGATTTAACTCCACTGGCTCTTCACAACCTGTGCATCGGTCTGGGAGAAGGTGAAATGACCATGATAGCTGGGTGTTTCTGACACTGAGTCATGCTGCTGCTGCTGCTCCTGTCTTTAGCTGACAGATTTAGACGTAGGATATTTCCAGGCATATTTCCTCACCACACCCACACACACGTACACCACTGACACACAACATATGCAGCTGAAGGCCGTCAGCTCCCCACAGTGCTCCAGATGGCGGGGCAGGGAAGGCCAAAAAGTGACAGTGGCACCGCTCTTTCATTCCCTCTCTGCCCTGGTGCTGCTGCAGCAGAGACTTCATACAAGTCTTTTACGAGAACAAACGCTGCCATTTACGCTCGTTTGGAAACGATGAGTAATGACGGCTCCACTGACAGACTGAAAAACACAGAACAAATGTGAGCAGAGACATTGTACAAGGGCATGAGGGGGAGCGGCACAAAAGAGTCACAGTGTTTGCGTGAATGCGTGGGTCCACATGACTTGCGGTGAGAGGAGAGTGCCGTTTTCTGATGATCCATTTACCATTCTGGCCATTTTGAACGCTGCACCACAAAGAGTGGGGAGGGCTGAATCCTATCAACTAACACTGAACCTCAGGTCTTTTATCTTCACGTTCTTTTAGACTCTGATGCCGTTACGATGCCCGAGGTTCAACATAAGCTCCAGAGTGGAAGAGACATGCAGATATTTGAGAGTTTAAAAAATAAAAATCTGATACCAATATATTAGCTGCTATCCATTTTATCTTACATATAACACATAACCTGAACAAACCCAGCAGAGAGACATGCATCTAACACACTGAAATAACCGCTGTAGCCTTCTAAATTCCACCCACCTTTTTTTACAAGCTATTTGAAAAATTTTTTATATTTTTCTGGAAAACATTTAAATAAGCTGAACTTCTGAAATGCATGCATTTAACACAAAACCAATGTACACGAACTTTGCCAAAACAAATTAAAAATATATTTTTATTTAAAAATATCAAACCATGCAGTTGACGTTACCTTTCTGTTTTTTGAACACTCAGCCCACTAACCTCTAACCCTGTTTTTTTTTCCACTTCACAGTAACGACATAAATCCAACCCAAACTTTAACTGGCTCCCAGTGAAGCACGTTACTGTGGATGAGAGGGGAAAAAAAACAAATCACTGTGATTAAACTAGAAATGCTCAAGCTGTTGTGACCTTGGGAGATTCCTGGGAGATTTACTGAAATAATAACGTACACTACAAGTATTTTATTTACATTACCCTTAGCAGAGTCATAAATAAGAGCATTTAGGGCGAGTGCTGAGGGAGACACTGAGCAGGGAGAGATAAAGAGGGAACTGAGGTGGTAATTGTGCATTGTGCCGTGAGACTGTGGCAGCTTGAAGTCAGACAACGTGGTTTTCCACCCAGCTCACCACACAGAGTCTTGCTCTGCGCCTCTGTCACAGAGTCCCAGCTGCACTTAAAATGGGGCTGGGACACAGAGCATGTGTCACCCATCTGTCAGACAATATGTCAACACAGCCATAATACTCCTGCTAAATGTGGCCGCGGCCCGTTAGGGCTCTGTGCGCCGATGCTCCTCGGATTATTCACTGCTTCCTCAGCTAATCTCTGCGCTGCCTCTGACTTTGACCACATCTCTTTCACACCCAGCTCTTCCTCTTGTTTTGTGTATTTTCCCGTCTTTTTCCTGTTCACATTTTCTGTGGGTGGTGATATCTGCTAAACAGCTTCCTCTCTGGAGACGCGTCTCAAACAGGAACAAATACGTGTGAATCATTAAAATGGCTGGGTTGAAGGTGAGATATTCTGTCCCCGTCGCTGCCACTCATGGACATGCACCGGCCCGCTCACAAAAAAACCCACCTCTGTACAGCGCACTGCATCTCCTCTGCAGCCACTATAAATTATTTAAACCCAGTTGCAAAGCACAGCACAGACTTGTAATGAACACCTGAATCGGTGCAGGTTGATGTTCACGCCTGTGAACACGTGTGTTCCTGCCCTGGGAGTGTATTCAACTCACTGTATATCTGGATACTGTTGCACACGCGCATCAGACATGAAGCATCATGGGATGATCACAAATCAAGCTCAGGGACAGAAGGACACACATTTACTGGGCTTCCCGCTCCCACAGTTTGATGGTGAACTGGGACAACGTGTGTTTGTGTGAGTGGGTGTGGGCGTGGGTGTGGGCATATGTGTGTGTGAGTCTGTGCATTTCTCCCCGTCAAACACAGGCACGCTTCTGATCAATATGAGCCATTGTTTATGAGACGGGCCAATGAGACTGTGATCAGTATTTATCAGCGCTACATGAGACACGTCGTCTCTCTGAAGAGCTTTTTATTACCACTCAGAAAACAACATGTTAACGCAAAAACTATAATGAGACACTGAATGGAATAAATGAAATGCATCTAGTTTAGTTTTCACAAGGGGCCACCATCACAATACATTAGACTCATCTGGATGCACACACACAGCCGTGGAGCACAGGTGCATGTGGACATGATGGACATACAACACTGACAACACAACACGCCGACTAGAAATGAGAAGCTGCTAACTTTACCTGCATGTGTCCTACACTGCTCTTTGTACATAGAAATAACAGGGACACATTAAAAAAGGTTCTGAAGGAGATTCGTTATCACTGGAGCTGAAAATCTGTTAATGCTGCTCTGAGAGAACAGCACTCCACCTGCTCCATACGTCCTCTGTTCACACAGACACACACACACACACACACACACACACACGTGCCTGAGTGGGAGAACAAGGCAGGAGAGTTTGTTGCCCTCCACCTTAACAGGCAATAAGTTTTAATGGGGTAGTGCCTTGTTAGAGCCTGGAAGTTTTTATAGGTTAGTAAATAACAAACTGGCAGACCAACAGACCAACACACCACAGAACCTGAGGACTGACACACAGAGCCTTGATATTACAGAGCTCCAGTCTATGGGCTTTACTGGATTAACTGGTTATATGTTGATGTATTTATTCCTACATAATACCTCCCCACAGTGAACATTTAGCTGTAGCTCCAGCTGCCTGGGCACACTCGTATTGCAAATTTAAATTTCTGTTTAATTGACCTGCCTTGTTAAATGAAGGTTAATGAAATAAAAATGTGTTTTGCACACACCCATCGATGAAAGGCTGAACAGACAGAAAGCACATCAGGAGCAAACGGGCTGATCTTTTCCTACAATAAATAATGAATGATGTGCACAGAGATGAAAATTAGCTGAATAGAGTGATAAAAATATCATGTGTTAGAGCAGTATACCTCCAGGCCTTCATGCCTGCTGCCATTAACAATGTGCCTGCCTCTGTGAGAAAGAGGCCTTGAGGCAGGAAACAGTTCCACTTCTATTCATCTTACAGAACCTACTGTGCATTTTACAACAAATAATTTTCAGCCAATTTCTCCTGTTAAGCCTGGTGAGCCTCAAGGATCCATCCCAGACCCATTTCTTTTTCTCTGCATTTTCTTGGTGTTTCCGGTGATTCTGGTTACATTCCACTTTAAATGAACCATAGCTTGACCTGAATTATGCTTCAGGCATTTAGCCACAAGCTGAAATGGGTAGTTTTTCACACAATATATGCAACATACCACAATGACGGTTTGCTGTAGTGAAAACCAATGAAATCACTGCAGAGCCTCTAAACATCTGCAGAGCATCTTCAGCAACTCCAACCTTTATTTTATCTTCTTCCTCAAACTGAACAAACAGGACTGAATGTCACTGGGAGAACATGCATGGGAGTAACTCTAAGCCCAATCACGTCTCTGATACAAGCTCATTTGATTGGTTGACAGCATGAACAATACGGTCTGCAATTCCGCAGCTATAAAACTCCTAAAAGCCATTTTTAAGGGTTTGAGAGGGAAATGTCTTTTCCCTGTGTGTTACATGGTGGGTGTTGTTTTTTCCAAGAGGCCCCAGCTGTAACCCAGGTGACAGTGTGCGCTTTGGCACGCGGCATGGAAATCAGTTTAGATTGAAAAGGCTCCGGTTGAACAACAGTGGAGCAAAAAATAAAAACTAAACAAGAGAAAGGAGGAGAGAGTAAGAAATAGCACTAAAATGTCACTGGCTGCATCAGCAACTTTTGGCAACTTAATCCCTGACTCCGACAAACTGAAAACCACCAGTCGCTAAAAAAAGACAGTGATTTTGGTCTGCAATAATATCATATTTATCCATAAAAGCCTGAGCAGTAAGTGCCGAGTGCATGCTGCGGATGACTTCACAGAGGTCTTCGCCGCCTCTCTAAAGACGTTTCTGTACTGTTAAAACTAATTATACACACATGACATCTCTGCAGGAGAATGCTCAGGCACACACGGGATCAGCAGCAAAATAATTCATTAATAATGCATTAATGAAGGTACTGTATCACCGTGCTAACAGAGACCTGCTGTGACCGCAAGCTCTGATCCTGACACATGCTCACACATATAAAGCAACAGCTGGTGAACGGTGTGTGTGTGTGTGTGTGTGTGTGTGTACTGTCGACCATGCTTCAGTGCTCTCCATCAGGGGCTGATTCCAGCTCAGGGCAGGTACCAGGCACCAGAGAGCTGGATGAGCATCTACAACAGCCTCCTTTTCATCCTCATTTTTACTGTGATTCATCCCTCGACTGAAAATTTATCCTATAAAAAACGTTTGTTTTAGCAAACATTACAAAGATTTACTTGCTTTAGCTTCTTAAATATCATAACTCACAGGTTTTATTAGATGTCTTTGACAGTAAATCACATGCGTTTGGCTTCTGGACCGCTGCTCGGACAAAATACGCTAATTTTTCACTATTGTCATTTTATAGACCAAACAACTAATCCAGAAGATCAGATTATTCAGGAAAGGAAATAATTATTGTTGAAGCCTCTGCACAGTTTATTATGAGATCAAAGACCAGGCAGTTACTGATAACTGTATCTGTTATATGAGATTGTGAAAGACATTTCAGCAAGAGTCACTTACTTTATTCAAACAATGTGTTTTGGGCCTAATGGTTAATAGCACCGCCTACACACACACACCACAGCTGAGACAGTATGTGCATATAGACCACAGTCCCAGAAGCCTCTGAGATGATAACCTCCGACAGTCTCTTTGTGTTGCCTATAAAATTTATCAAGGATCTCTGAAGATTTGTAGCAAAGAAAATGAACTGTAGACGGTGAGTCCAGTTTCCTGATGAAGACCATCTCCAGACGCTGCGTGTAAAACAAAAGAGCACTGTCACTTGTAATGAGCTCCACCAGCCCAGATGTGGAGGAAACTTGTGAGAATTTTCACAGCAAATTCCTGACATACCAGAGGGACGAGCCAACAGGGAAGCTATGTGTGACGAGGCTCGCTGGGTCAGTGTCCTGGAAGAAGCTGCTGCTGCATGGATAACTGAAAGAAACTGGCCTGTTTAGCAGCTGATCTGACAACAGTGAAACAGACTGCATCAAACAGGCCTCTCCTCCTCCTCAGCATCTGGAGCACATGACTGATTACTCCATTAGTAAAAAGGTCAGGTGTCACATATGCCTTTTCTTTCTTCTACGTGAACATGAAGTGGAAATGAAGAAAGCAAGAAGAGGTCCCTGGATAACAGCTCTGTTTACGCCGCTCTCCTTGCACTGCTGCTGTGCATGCACCACTACAGGTAAAAAAAAATCTGTCTATGGATATCTGCATGGCTGTGTGTTCAGTGGAGAAGCTGCAGGCAGCCACACACAGCTCGAGGCCGTATAAACACTAAACAACATCTCACAGTGTTCAGGCATCACCGTAATGTTACACTACAACAGCTTCATATATCTTGATAAAGTTCATTTCCTGGAAATTGGATTGTACTGTAAAAAGCCTGACAAAGTACAAACAGCCAATCATCACAGAAACTACTGCTGTAATTCTAACTGTGCAGCAGCTGATCTGTTGATTATTTCCTCAATAATCGATTAGTCATTTTGTTTTACAAAATGTCAGAAAGTGGTGTTTTTAAAACATAAATGATAAACTCAAAATGATTCAATTATCAAAATATTTGCAGATTAATTTTCCATTGAACGAGCGACTGATTAATCGTTGCAGATCAAATTTCTAACCACGCAAATGACGCCATGAAAATGTACAGCAGCGTTGGCTGAAGAATGGAAGCAGACGACCTGAGAGGAAACGTCAGCAGGTAGATATTGTGTGAACTGAACAGAGGTTGTTCTCTCAACAAGACTCAACAAGCCAAATGTAGTTTTTTTTTTTCTTATCACTGCACATAGGGAGCTGCTGGGGTCTGCTGGGGGTGTTTTCTCCAGCTTGATGAGGATGGATAAATATTTTAGTGGTTCAGTGTACAATCTCTCTGCTATATCATTTATGTGCAATTGTGCGTGCCGGAACCAGCCTTTCAGCAGATTTTCTCCTCCAAATCCCAACAGGGAGGCTAAGATCATATAACACAAGCTGCTTGAACACACACACACACACACAGTGATGGCGAAGGCCCTGGAGAGAACATCACTCCCTCGAGGCCACTGAACCCATTCAGTCACAACCACTCCAACACTGTTGATGCATTATGACTTCAAAAACCTGCATTTCTTAATAGGATGTTATTCAGTAACTACTGTACACTCCCAATTAAAACGGATTTATTAGGATGGAGGTAAAGAGTACTTATTAGAAAGGGAAGATCCTGGGTCTCCAGGCTGGCCATCCCTGCCAAGCACACATCTCCACAGCCACTGAAAAGGGACAACACAGTACAGAAAATACCACCACTTGGCAGAGGCTCAAATTCAAATTGACCCCCAGCACGGTACTTTTCCTAGAAGAGTCACTGCAGTGAACACAACTGTCATTAAGTCCAGTGCTGGGCAGGCTGCCTTCAAAGCACACTTAGGTCTTACAATGTAAACAAAGCAGTGTTTAACCTACTGACCCACAGCCCATGGGTCTGGTGGTGCCATGGTCTGGGTGGGTTATTAGCAGCATACCTCTCGCTGATTCAGTGTTGTTCAGCATTAGCTAGCAGAAGCTAGCCTCTCATATCACCATTAAACAAACCACGCCCCAGGGCCAACTCTGTCAGAGGCATGGCTCCTGTTGTGGAGCTGCCTGTCCTGATATAGGTCAGTGTTTCACACATCTTATCAAGGACAAATGTGTGCAAACACCTACTCATACACACAAAACCTTAGCAGAGCTTTTAAAATACATAATTAACTAAACTGGTGGGTTGCACCTTGGCAAAAGATAACTCTGCTCTACCTGGGGGAAAGGAGAAGGATGAGGGAGACACACACACTTACAAACTCTCCTTGTTTTTACCATAATTTCCTCGACACCAGGCTGGAAAAGGCGGCGGTGGAACAGTGAACTAGCAGCTATTTCACTCCCTGTGGATTACAGGGTGATGTCAGTTCACTCCACGGGGTGAATGGGACACATGCACAGGAGATGGAGCTAGGCCTCAGGCTTATATTCCCTGTCACCTCTTGGAAAGGGACACACATATAGAACACACAAAAGCAGGAACTGACACATGCACCGCATACACACACATTAACACACACGCACACATCTTTGTGTCTAGAGTTATAATGACATTCAGGCTTTGTAGAGCACCCCTGAGTGTCCTCCTAGGGCATGAGGTATGCAAATGGAGGGTAATTCATTTTATTCACAGTGGAGCAGATCAGCTCTACAGCGATGTATGTTATAGGACAATATCCATTGTTAAATCCACCGTGAGTCCAAACCTTGAACAGGGAGGCCATTGATCCGTTCAGCTGGGTAATATTAGCTCCCGTTTTCAGCTCCATTAACAGAGGAGACGACAATGCATGGACACAGATGCTAACCTCTCAATGGCCTGTGACTGAAGCATCAACACTGTTAACAGTGCGTGGAGTGCACTGTGATGCTAACACATCAAAGCTTTCACCTAAATCTGGGATCCTGAGCAGTTTTGGTCTGATGGACTGAAATTACAATTTCCTGTTGTCACCAGGGTCAGAGCTACAATGGAAAACATAACAGACAAACAACGTCCTCCTTTCAGTCCCTTTCTTTATGCATAATGCTGTGTTACGTGCCCTGCTGTGAAAGAGACACGGGCCCACACACACATAACTTTTTCCAAAGATGAAACAGAAAAGAGCATGGCCCAGAGGCACAGGTTGTCTCTTAGTGTGAGTCAAACTAATGGACTGCTTCCTTCTACTGTGGCCCTGACCTCTCTCATTCCCTCACTCATCACATCTTCAGTGCAGCCTCTCCTTCTCTCTCAGCCTCCATCCCTCCTCATTCTTGGTCCTAAACCCCCGTTTACTTCCTCCCACCCTCACCTGTCCTCTTCAGGATCAATCTGACAGCAACAAGACCCATGTACACAACACAGTCACATGCATGTGGGTGACAGACGGGCTTTTGGCCAAAGTCACTGCTCTAAAAATACAAGCACAGGACTAAATCCTGCTCACGCATAGTCAAATGATGTATGTGCATCGATATGCATAAAACTATAGGGTGGATTCTGTTCCCCACAGGGACCAGCACCAACATAAATCCAACTAAATCCAGCATACGCACACATCACAACACTGCTTTCCAGGCACAGTTCAGGATGACCTATATATAGGCCTGTATGTGCAGCTACATGGGTCTAATCCAGCAGAATACACTAACACCTATACAGGACACAGGGTGCTGGTCTCTTAAAGCTATCCCTTTCTTGACTGCGGTGTTGTCATTTGGTTGGGTTTACCTCCAGTTAATCCAGTCTCTTTCAGGATCAAAAACCGCAATTGGTACTTGAGTGGAGTCTTAAAAGAAGCTGTGGCTGTAGCAGCTCGCCACATAGCGAACAGCAGGTCGACTGATAAAAGGTCCCCCTCTCCTTCTGCAAACTGTAAATCACAGACAATCTGTTGAATACAACGAGCACGGATTCCATTCAGAAAACTCATACCAAGTGTTCCTGTGCACGGCCGACTCAGTGCACCGGTCTCACCAGAACTTGGCTGAACACTTAGTGGTTTTCATATTTTTACATCATACGTGAAAGCAGAAGACAGACAGAGCGGGGGGACTTCTTTTTGGGTCCACGCTTGTGTGCGTTTGAGTGAGAAACAAAGAAATTGCTTGTGACTATGTGGGATTTAAAAAAAAAGAGCACACACTGTTTTCAGGCTTGCCTAAACATGCACTACGCGGTGCAAGTCTTATCGCCCTGTCAAACAGTCAACCATCTCTGTGACACCGCAGAAGTCCCATAACCAGTCAGCCTGCTCTGACTGACTGACTGTGTCTGTCAGGCCTGCCGAGCTCCTGGTTCACACGGAGCGTCTGTTTGTTCTTTTGGATGATCCTGTCAGTTATCCGTGTGTCGGTCACAGCAGACACAGCTTTCCCTCGTACGGATTTTCTCCACTCATTCATCTGCCTCAGCTGAATATCCAAACAAAGTGACTGCCTCCCTTATGGTGTACTGCTTCTCTTCTTGTGCTGCTCAGTTCCTTTATGTGCACTATCAAGTTGGAAAGTCCCCAGGTGTGGTGCAGGTACCACAGCTGCTTAGCAGAACAAAGACAGTGCAGTGATGTAAAGGCTAATGACTGGAGAGGCTGGGTCATCGGACAAAAACACTGGAGCTCTAAGGACTGATCCTGCTGCCATTTTTTTTTTTTTGTAACTGGCCCTGGTTATTAGTCATCACAGCAGCAGCATGGGAACATTCACAGCCATATCTACTTTAACACACACACAGGACTGTCACAACACTCTACTTCCTTGCCATGGATTATAATTATATGGATAAATGTTAATGATATACCAAGCTTTGCTGCCATCCTCTCTGCAGGATTATAAAAGAAAGGTAACCACAATATAACTCATCTGTCATATTCTGCAACCAAAACTATTGTTGTGAAGGGAGTTCACAGTGGTCTTACTGCTCCTACCTGTGTTTTTCTGTTTGTTAATATTACAGCTATAACAGTCCTATAGAATGCAATGTATACTTGTTGTATCTTATATTTACATTACGCCCCTTAAGCTTCACTCTACGGTTACTGTAAGGCCTCATTCCACAGAGAATGGCTGAATATCGGTTGAAATGTTGGGACTTCTCCGTGTAAAAACATTCCCAAAACGTGCCGCTGCTCTCCTCTTACCCCAGCAGTGGATATTATTCCAAGTGGCCTGGATGAAAACCTTCACAGTCACTAACGATGACCAGATGTGCGGTGTGTGCATGACTCATGATGGTCTGTGCCCTGCCCTTTAATCTCTGCAGCAAGTTGCCAACTGCCACTGGGTCAAAGCACACGGTGTCATGCCAAAGTACTGTATGTCTGAGCAACTGTAACACACAACCCATGCAGGAGGATGATGAACGCAGCCACGGTAAAGAAACTGGGAATGCAACCACTCCTAATACCCCTTTATTTAATTGTTGTGGAAGAGGCCTGCCCATACAGTGTTACCAAGAGGGAATAAGACAGCATAAATAAGATTAAGGTCGCTGTAGATAGAATTATGATGACCACCATTAGTTCTTACACAGATATGACCACGCTTTTCGTGCGTGTGCGGCTGCGGGTGTGCGTGTGCGTGCAGTGCCTTCGGGGTATTATGAGGAGCTAATTGGAAAGCCCCGGTGACCAGCGATCACCGTGAAAACACTGAAATAAACCAGAAACGCAGCACTTACTTGCCAATGACCTCGCAGAGCTCGTACACATCTTCAAAGAGAATGTCGTCGTCCGCCATAGTCCGACCCCGGCTGGGGAAAAATTATCCCCAAAATATGCGTCCCAACCCGGATTATATGCTCCCGAAATGGTCGAAAACGGAGGCCACAAGCAGCTGACCGCCTGGCAGAAATACCGGACAACACGCCGCTCGTACCGTCCGCTGCAGGGTGGTCGGTAAAGAGTTCCAAAGAAAGGTTTCTAATTCCCAGTTGTTGCCTCCTTTCGTCGACCCCCCGTCCCCCCCCCCCAAAAAAACGCTGCGTCGCTGTGGGTGAATCGGCACAGGCAGAGCTCAATAATCCAGTTTGGGAGTCCACCGGTTCGGCCCCGCCTCTCCCACCGCTTCCCGGTATCGTGCTCCCGTTTGAAAAAGCAAACCGCACACAGATAATAGTAAACTACTCCGCCGGTGTTGTCCGCTGCTCCCGTTAACGGCTCCGGCTGTTTACACTGGCCGAGAGAGGTTGAAATGCCCGAACAGACACGGTGGACAGCTACATCAGGCTCGGGCTACAGGACTGCTCCAGGTGGGCTACACGGATCTTCACATCCCGAACAGCCACGGGTTACGCTTCCCGGGGATACACACACAGTCCTCCCGTCGTTTAGCTGACAAGTCTCCGGTCCACACTTCGCTCCGCTCTCCGTCCCCGTCTCCTCGGCTCCGCAACACTTTACAGCAGTTGGTTTATGTTTTCTTCCTCCCACTGTCGCCAGTCTGCCCGGACGTTTATCTCCACGGAGCTTCCAGAAAACCAAGCTCCTCCCACACGGGAGTTATGAAACTGCTCCGCTGTCCTCCATTTTGGCGCCAAGCCGTTACCCAGGGTTCTCCTTTCAGGAGTATGGGCTTTGAGCCAATATGGCGGCGCGGCGGCGCCATAAAGGCATTTCTGAAACCGCAGTTTCCTCAGGACTTTCGGAGTTCCAAGTCGGAAGCGAGGAGGAGTATGTAAAGTAAAAGAAGTTATCTTTTTTTTTTCCCGCTCATCGATTTTTTTTGTCACTGTCTTTTATCTGTCTAATTATTATTATTATTATTATTATTATTATTATTATTATTATTATTATTATTATTGTTGTTGTTGTTGTTGTTGTGCTATATTTTATTTATTAAATTTATTCTGATCGACATGGTGAATGAATCACTTAAATACTACTGGAAAAGTAAAAACAAAAAATGTGAATGTGATGTGAATCCACTTTCACAAAAACATTATTTATAGACAGAGGCAGGTGGAGGTGTATGGGAACAACATTCATACATGAAATACAACAGTTCACAATATGAGGGAATTCATCCTCTACATTGTTTAGACAGCTGACGCTTGGATGCAGAATTATGTTTCAACACAAAAGTGAGATAAGACTGTCAGCGTGTTTCACCACAGCTCTCATGATTGGAGTGCACTGAGCCTCTTGAGCTGATTTTTATGTAGAGCTGATGCTCATCTTTCACAAACTGTGCTACAAGCCCCAAAAAATACATCCCGACACAGAGCTGTAGACATGTGAGCACAACATACAGACAAGTCCTCTGGCAGGCTAAACACATTGCCAGATGATTGCCTAATTAATGGTGAATAATTAAGCAGAGTTAGCAAACCCAAGATGATGAGATTGTTCTTTTATTTATGATTTTTCAACAAACAGGGATTTGATGTAATTAAATAAGCTCCATCGCAGCTACTGTAGGTATTGTTTTTCTCCCCTCATGCATAGCTGCTTGTGTTGCACAGTAATCTTTTATTTAGGTTGTTTGAAACCTCTGTAAAATTTGGGGCCTTGCTGATCATGTGAGATGTGCACGTGAAGAGATGGGAATGCTGTGAGGTGATGAACAGGAGGCAATTCGGCTTAGGAATAAGAGAAATCAGGACATCAGAGAAAATCTTATCTCTATCCAACACACCCTTCTAGACTCAGCTGGTGGGTCAGTCGTGTGTGTGTGTGTGTACTGTAAATGTTTGTTTAACCTATCCACAGAGAGAAATCACAATCGGAGCTAATTTACTATAGACTGCCTGTTGTAAACTGTGCAGCCATAAGGAGGTTTCCATCCACCGTTTCTCGTGTGCATTTCAAATTGTGCTGTAATCCGACTTGATGGTGTCATTTATTAATGGCTGGTAAATCCAAGCCTCTCAGGCCTTTTGTTTTTCAAGAGAACCCTGATGACATTATCCGATTTTAAAAAGCTCCTCCAGAACCACAGACAATGCATGTATGGTTAAGGTTAAGGTTATTGATGGACTGTGGTTTTGGCTGATAAACAAGTTGTGTCTGAAGTCACTATAAACTTTTTCTGTATTCCCTAACTGTCATGCAGTGAGTGCCTAAACATAACCATGAAAAAATGATAATGCTTTGACTGCCATGAGCTGAAATGAAATATTTTGTCACTGAACAATTCACTGATGCTTTCAGTATCAACATTTTACGACTTGCTCGACATGTAGATTGATGACATTTCCTTATTATTTTGAAGGAACTGAAATCTAGGCATCATTAAATTTCCCCCAAAATGCATTTGCTGCTGCAAGTCAGTAGTATATAAAAGTAATTTCTAGAGGACGGGGTCATGTGACAACACATTGTAATGGCCGCTGGAAATGTGCTTTTGTTTGCATTAAAAACTGCAGCCTCAGTGATCATATTATTCAATCGTTTGATGTATTTAATATATGCTCTTGGTTGGCCGTCCTCTCTGCAGGAAACTAATATGGCTTCCCACAGAGAAATCCACCCTCTTCAGAAGTAATCCGGTGATTTGTGTATCAAAGACAGGAGACTTGTGCTTCAGGGAGCAGGTAATGTAGCAGCATTGGTTATGATTATGATGCACAGCAAAAGTTCCAGCAAAAGATTTTGTGGTCTCATCAAAGGACAGACAGAGACAATCTCAGCACTCTTTCTTTCAGTGTTTTCTATGTTTTGCTCCATCGTCTAACAAACAGGAGATGTTAACGTTTGTGTGGTTGCCATACAGAGAGCAGAAGAGTGTAACAGCACAACAGGGGTCGTGAGTCGTATCACTGACTTAAGTTGTGTAAGTAGTGGACTTCTAAAGCAGCGGCTCAATAAAGTGATGAGAGAATGAGTAATGTTAACTATAAAGAAGACAGTGTGTCTTTTTTGTGTGATGAAGTGATGACTTTGATGTAGGAGGAGGATGATCACAGTGTGAGTCCTCACGTCTGCTGAAGGACGACATGATCTCATTCGGCTCTGATTTCTTTCAGCATGTCACTTCCTGCTCGTTCTTTTATGAGCTTTTGATTGGATAGTGCAGAATGTAAACTCTACATTTACTTTAAGTATGCACTCTATCTACTCTGGAAGCACACTGTAGTATTTCTTTATAACGTGCTTCTTTCTTTCCCCTGATATGTCTGAGTTTAACAGTCAGTGTGACATAACTTCTTCTCCATTAACTCGTGAGCAGAACATTTGCTTGTTTATCTTTCTTCACAAACTATTCTCTGCCTCTGCCTGCCTGGGGTTTGGTGCTGGGCAGGTGGTGCACAGAGGGATTATCAGAGTGCTCCTGCAGAGATGGTAGATCGTAGCAGCGAGACTGAGCCAGAACAGTAAAGTTGCAGACAACAGACCAAAACACTGAGCTGAAGAGGATAAAACACCCTGCAAGAGCTGAGGGAAACTGCAGAGTTTGGTGATAACTGTGTGTCATCACTTTGACTGACCGCTTTCACATCACACATGGTCATTGATCTATTGTTAACATGGAAATATTGATTATTGCAGCTTTTTTCAAACACAGCATAACATTTTAAAACAGCTTGTGTGTGACAGAGGTTTGCTAGAGTCAGTCAAAACCCCTGAACACATGGTAAAACGTTGCTTATGCATGTGCAGTGTATTTGCTTTAGAAACAACAGTGTTTGCTCTGTACACGTCTCTTTAAACAGCCCAGTGCCGGGGAATGTTTCTGATGTGTGACTCACTCCATCCAGCCCCAAGAAGCACAGTGGTGCACATCACAGAGGCAGATCATGACAGTGTTGCTTAATGATATCCTCTGCTGCTTTTGGAGTATTAAGTCTTGCCCCTGGCTGAGTCTAAAGCAAAGGCTTGTTCCATTTTGGAAGAGTGGAGTAAACTGAACTTCCCCACCAGGAGGCTTTAGGAAAAATATTGCATGTAGAATGCATCATCCTTTTGCTGCAGGAATCCATTTAGGAGCTGTTTGTGTCTTTCCTGTGATACTCTGACACTGCCCCACAGACGCTCCACCTGATACCTTTGTCCCCAAAAGTTAAACTCACACAAACACATAACCCATACATTACATTACATTACATTACATTATTTATTTATTTATCTCTGGCCAGTTTTGGGGAATTTGTTGTACAAAACATCCTTCACTGGGACAAGAGAAGACCACGGTTTTTTTGTTCTCCACTCAGGCAAATGTCAACAAGTGTTATTCTTTCACTGACCCAAAGCCTGTCAGTGGTCCTCAGCAAGTCAATTATCCTCTGCGTTGCTGAGACTAATTGTGTTCCATATTGTCTCTGGGGCAAAGCAAGGCACACAGAAGGTTATCATTATGAGCCTGCCTGATCCAGCAAAGACGGAACCTGTCCTCACACTGACTAGTGGCTCATCTAATGTTATAAACAAAGCAGAAATCAATGCTGGTTAACATGGGCTGGATCAATGGACTTCACGGCCCACAGGATGGATGAATAATTTGGTTACTGGTGGAGCTGACACAATGAATGAAAACCAAGGGGTGTGTGTGTGTGTGTGTGTATTTATTCGTGTGTGTGAGTAAGAGGAAGCTCATCTATCTCGCTGACTGCAGCAGAGGTGCTGTCTGCAGAGTGCTTATCAGGGACACGGTGAGCTTTGGGGAGGAGACGAGAGGAGGAGACAGGGGGAGGAGGAGGAGGAGGAGGAGGTATGAGATGAATGGTAAATGTTGTGTCTGGGTTTAGCAGAGCTGCTGCGTTGGGATGCAGTTCACAAGAAAAACATTCTCTTTCTTCTGCTGCCCCAAGACCACACATGTCCATGGATACTCTCACACAGAAAGCAGCACGAGTGGGTACTTGAAGGCAAGTATCACATGTGGTTATGTTTTTTGTCTTTGCTCTGCTTTCTGTAATCCATCTCTACCAAGCACGAGTCCTGAGGGTAAAAACGAGATTTTCTTGTGTTTTTCTGTGATGGCTCATGAAACATCTTCACCTCACTCCACTCCAGACTTTCACTTCCCAAACAGCGAACATCTTCAGCGGTACTGAAAGCACTAAAGTGCAGTTTTGAGGTAGAAAATTATTATAAATTTCACAAAAGCAAAGGTTAAAAAAAGTCCAAGAGATTACTACACCATTTTGTATCAGAACTGTGTTTCTCCTTCTTTCCTCTCTCATTAATCACCTCCTGACCCCTCAGATTTATCTGGTGACTCTTTGGGGCCCCTACGTTGGGAACCACAGGCCTAAACTAGTAAAATACGTCTTACTGATGGAGGCATTAGTAGACACTGTACAGTGTGTGATAAAACTGATATGCCAGTAAAGGGCCTTTTCTGCAGAAGCAGTACTTTTAGTTTTAGTTTTCAGTTCATTTTGCTGACAATACTTTTAAATGTGAGACTTTTAGGTATCGAGTATCTTTATATTCTTCTGTTACTGCTTTTAGTAAAGGTAAAGGACCCAAGTTCTTCTTCTGGGTGTCGTCTGCTGACATGTTCACCAAAGCCCTTCATTTCTTCATGGGTTGTGCTGATGGGCTAAACTAAACCCTGAGGAAAAGGCGTAAAAGGGGCAGCCACATCCCCTCACCTCCTGCCTGCTGGGCACTGACACACCAGGGCAAGCTGGGTAGGTGTGATCTGTCATTACTTCCCAGACAGAAGACATAAACCACTTTGTTTTTTGAGTGTGTGTCTTCTGTGCACATGCTCATTGCTCTTAAAACTTGATTAAGGAAATTAGAAATTCTTTGCACCGGTTTGTGTTTGTGTGTGTTTCGAGTGTTGGTGTGCTGTGCAGCTCTCTCATAATGAATATGCTGCCTTGAAAAATATCTCTATTGGTGTTTGCTCAATTTAATCTGCCCCACGGTGCTCTGTCCCCAGACAGGTGAGCTGAAAGACACGCTGAAGGAATGTAATGGACACATTTTTAATGGATTGCTGCTCCGTGCTGGAGAGGAAGGAGGAGAAAACACAATTATTCACTCTGTCTTCCTTGAAGACACATATCTGTGAGAGGCAGAGTATTCAGACATAAAGTCGGTTTTCTCTCTGTTGTTATTGTACAGTTATTATTGGAAGTAGCAGAATATTGTTAGTGTTTGTATTAATGTTAGTTTTGCAATCCTATAATTTACCATGAGACAGTACATAGGAGAGGCTCAAAACTCATCAGGCTAAAGCTCATACAACTTTATTTCACTTAGCACAAAATATGGTTCATAATACAGAACATGTATTGTCCTGTATTTCTTGCAAATGTATGATTTTGGAATAAAGAAACTTTTTGACATGTTTTTGACACTTTTGAATATAAATACTCTCCTGATCCAAGCAGACATGTTTAAAAGACCATGACAGCCACTCTTGATTATTGCTGACTTCACAAACAGCTTCTAGACAAGTGACCATAACTCATCAACCCTGCTTCTTCCAGACAGTTTGGTGCAGGTAAAGTCAACATGGAGCAATGTGTAAGCACATGAATGAAGCCTGGCAGAGAGAAGCATGTGCAGTTGTGGCCATTTTCTGCCAGTCTTCTTATCAGCTGCTGCTATGAGGTGAGATGCACTTTAACTTTTGTGTCTGAGGCTGGTGGCATGATGGGAGGTGGGTTAAATCACCATGGAAACACAGGCAGCTCGGCTCATCTGCTTTATGGTCATGTTGTTTATTGAAAATACCTTCATTGCAAAAGTTTAGTTCACAAACCCAAAAACAGAGAGCTGTGCACTGACGTTAGATATAAGAGGTGTCATGATGATGATTTATTAAATAATGCATTTATTTAATATATTTAGCATTTCCTGGAAAATAGAGCGATGTTTACAGGCACTGTACATTAATCTGCTTCATTTATCAGCTGTGCACGTTGACTGTGAAGCCAAGTGCATTAAAATCTGACAGAAATACTTTGCTTTCCATGGTGAGTTATACTTTATCAGAAATACACTGAATGTTTTATTAGCTTTTTCAGGCTTTTCGCCAACCATGTTTACTGCTGCGTGTTTCGTTTGCTGATAGCTTTTCATCATATTCCAACAAGTTATGATTTGCGTGAAACAAACTTGTGCCTCTGAGAAGCTTTTTCTGCTCTCAGTGCTGGCAGAAAATTAAGCACACCCTGCTTTAATGATGACGCAGCGATGAGCTGATGGACTTGTGTGCACGCTCTACAACTGCCCTCCATCAGTCACGTCAAGCTTAACTGTGTTATCTCCTGCATTCAAATTATTTGACGTTGCTCATAATCATTCATTTGTTCTTCAGAGCAGAAAATCTTAATGATGTTTTCACAGTTTAAAATGACGAGACTGTGAATAATAACATTTACATAACACTGACATTATACATTCATACTGTCACTTTTACTGGTTTTAGAGCATTGAATTTATTTACTATTTAATGTTTTTACATTCTATTTACACATTTACAATTAGTTATTACCTTGTTGACTATTTGAATTTTCACTGTCCTCAGCTGAAAAGGCCTTCTGAAATGTTCCTCTCCTCTGAACGTGAAGCAATAACAAGGGAAACTTTCTGAAGAGATCACATCCTGAGACAAGACAACTTCAACTAATGTGGACAATTTATTGCTTTGAATATTAAGGCTTCCCTGAGAGGAAACCTGTTTGAATCTTACGTTGCACTGCAGTAAAGTAACACAGACACTGAGTACATTTTCTTGTTCTCCCTTGTTAATAATGAGAATCTTGGCCTAAAGACAATTTGGTACACCACCAGTAACGTGTATTTTAGGCCTATTAATGTGTTTCCTGGCGACACAAAACACTAGACTAACAACTAAGATGGAATCTGATGCTAAATATCTATTTACTGTGATTTTTGCTGTACAGTAACACTGTGCAATGGATTCATTTCAACAACAGTCTAGAATTGTATTTGTGAAGTTGTTTCATCACTTGATTTTTGGTATGCAGTGAAAATACCACAAGCACTAAAGTATTAATTCACTGGGTGATTCATTTACACCACGCTGGTGTTTTTTCCCCACATTTTCCACAGATGCAACCTGACAACCAACATATCCCCTGTATGGAGAGAGAGAGTGTGTGTGTGTGTTCGTTCATTCACACTGCACCTTCCAGACGAAGACACTAACAATATTTCAAATTAAAAAACCCAGTGTTTGTTTTCCTGTGCTGTTGAGCTGAAGTAAATTTCTCATGAGACTCTGCTCAGTGTGTGTGTGGAATCCAGTCGTGTGCGTTGAACCCGGTCAGGATACTAAACATGCATGTCATAAATCAAACATCTCACTCTCTGTATTGGTCTGATACAGATTTCTGTGTCCTAACTGGAGACAGAGCTGCAGCTGCAGGCCACTGTTGTTCAGACCAAAGCAGTCTGAAAATCCCACCTGACATGTGACTTCCTAATTACCTGTGCTGTGCTACAGTTTGTGGGCAGCATACTGAAGGAGAGGCTGCACCCTGTGATGAGGCAGCATACCTTGAACAACAGGCTGAGCTACAAGGAGCAAAACTGAGGCCAATTATTTAATTTCAGTTATTCTTATTTCTTTTTCTTTCTGGGATTTAAAGACAATCTTATTGTCAACATTTAGTTTTACAACAGCTCAATTCAGAATTTTTATGGGAAGGAGGGAAGTTGTCCTCCAGCTCCTTCGGTAACATAAACCGATGGACGTTCACATTTTACGCCTGTTGTGTTGAGAACATACACACTGCAACTAATGCATCCACCAGTCTGACAACACATACAGTCTGCAGCATAACAAAACACACTGCCAACACACAGACACACACACACTGAGGTCGACCTCCCTGTTGAAAATGAACAAACAATTTAAGCTCATTTCTGTTTTATTGGTGATTGTAGTTTTACAGTTAAAGTGAAAGCCAAAAAAAAAGGAAAAAAAAAAAAGAAACGTATTTTTAGCATCAACATTACACAGAATAGGCACTTCATTCACTGAACCAATTCTGATTTTCATTAGTGGCTTAATGCTGTTATTTTTAGGCACATAAATGTGTAATGATTCATGCAGAAAGCTTAATGCAACAACAATTAAAAGACAAACAGAGTCAGGGGAACAGAATCAAACAGATACCAAGAACAGAGAAAGAGAAAAGGAGGGAGACAAGAAACTGAGTGGAGATGACAGACGGATGGACGGATGGACAGACGTGTTAAAACAGACAAAATAAACAGTGTAAGTGGTGACATTCCTTTCATGCAGCAGGTGATAGAGTAAACTAAGCAGATTAAAGTTTGTGGAGCCGAGGTGGATGACAGACTGAGGCGTGCCCTTGTTACATCTTTGGGACTCAGCCTGTGAAATGACGACGTGCCTCTGGGATCAAACTCATCAGATGTAAAGTAATGAAGCATTCTGAACGAGCACAAGCCTGAATGGAGATGTGAGCGTATCTGTTTCTTTCTGCTGGCTTTTACAGATCTGCTTGTTTTTCTCACAAAGTACTGCAGAAAAGTACGCTTTTAGAAACGTCATGCAACATTTGGCAGCAGAGCATCATGGGTAACGAAGAGATGCAGCTGTCTCATAACAACTTATTGTGATATTACAGGAGGAAGTTACACAAACTTTAGTTATAACCATCACTGGTGAAACAAACTTTAAATGCAGAAAACCTTTTTCATGGTATGAGAATCTTTCATCTGTCTTTTTCATATTTCTGGATTCTGAAAATTTCGGCATGAAGAACAGAACAAAGAAATACAGAAACATAACATCTTGAGTTTGTGGTCTCTCCATCAGACGTTTTAAACTCAAGAGGAAATGCAAATTCCATTCGTCTGCTACAAGCACGTTGTGCGGTTTCTGTGCACATAGTGCTCTTTATTATCTGATCTACTCTTTGGCACACACATCCTGTAAAAACCGTTTACCTTTCTGAGTCAGTTTTTGTTGGTCAGTCTGTTTTTATTAAACGACTGATGGCTGAATACATCGGCTATCCGTGGACCTGAACGCTCTCTGCTTGCTGAAAACCACACATCAGAATCATTTGTTTGAGACTCACTGGTGCCTCTCTCCATCTTTCTGTTTTGCTGCAGCTCCTCCTCAGGATTAACTCTGATGTGTTTGCACAGTGTGTGGCGTTGTCGAGGGCAGCCTTCCTGCAGACACAACAGGCAGTAACACATTAATATGCTCTGTACTTGGGGAACCTTTGTGTGGTGTCTGTGTGTGGTGTGTTAAAGACTTCAGGTTGCTTTAATTCCAGTGTAAATGTATTAAACTACTAATCTGTGATCAGTTTCATATGTTCTTTCCTTTAAATAAGTATGTGTGGTGCAGTACATCATGATACACTGTAGAAGATCCTCATTAGCGCTGACATCTCCATAAACCCGGCACCAGCCTGTGGAGATGTCACGTTTTAGCCCAGTGGGAACCTGGAGCTCAGTAGTACACTCCTCACACGGTGCACACAACAGAGGAGGCTGCTTTAGATGAGCTCATCACTTTCATCCCCCATGATCTCAGCCTCAGGCCACAGGGATGTGTCTCCTGCAGCTCTCCACCCTCTCTTTTCCTTTCTTCCTATCACACTATCAATATGACTTCATTTCTCCTTCCTCTGTCTTCTCAGCACCCTTCTTAAATGTTTTTAAAAATAAAAATAGATAAATAAAAATAGATGGGCAGAGGGACAACAGCCTGAGACATGTACTGGCAGTTTTTATCCTGACTTCTGATACCTGGGTCTTGAAAAAGGATGTGTTTATAAAAGCTTTGAAGGTGGGCAGGATAATTGACTGTGTCCACAGTGCACAACACGTTTGTTATCAGGATGCAACAAAGGCCTTTAATCAGAATCAGAATCAGAATCAGGTTTATTGGCCAAGTTTGTACATACAAACAAGGAATTTGACTCCGGTTTTTCTTCCTCTCCTGCGGTACAACAACAAAGACAACAACAACAACAACACACAACCGACGGAACAGAGATCGCTGGATGGTCCAATAGCTTGGGAACCCCCCCCCCCACCCACCCACATCTGGCTCACACTGGAATTAGGGAGAAAGTGAGCAGGGTCTGAATTTCTCTCTCAGCACTTTTTTCGTTCATTACACAATTATTTGTGACACATATCATGTGAACAACACCATAAATGCACCCATCATGAATTCCCTCCTGTTAATGTGCTCTGTTATCCTGCGTCTCTCCCCTCTCCCATTTTCTCATATGAACTCCAGACAGTGTCCAGAGAGTCTTTTGTGTGAGACACAGTCACACCTGCTGGACATACTGTGTGTGGTTCAGGTGAGGGGTGGCACCTGGGTGGAGCGTGAAGGAGGCAGGAGAGAACTGAGAATTTTCTGGAGGATGATTTGGTTTTGTAGTAAAGCCCGTTTGATGTCCAGTTCAGCTGATTCAGACATTTACGTTCTCACATACAGCTGCTCCTGGTTATGTCGAGTCTAGATAAATCCAGGGTTGTAGTGACTGGGTCTGTTTGGAACAGCTTTTGATTTCCAGTGTAGTCGTATGAACTAGCTCTGTTTGAGCACAAGCCGAGACAAGATATAAGCAGATCTTAAAGACATGCGTTCAGGTTGGGTCTCTGCAGAAGTCTTAAAGGAGTAGTTTGTTGTCTCGCTGAAAATTAGATGAGAAGACTGAAATCGCTCTTATGATAAATATGAAGCTACAGCCAGAAGAGGTTATCTTAGCTTAGCTTAGCTTAGAGACTGGGAGCAGGGGGAAGCAGCTAATCTGGCTCTGTAAACAGTCCAGCACATAACCCCTGTAAGGTTTTTACACTTCGAGGTGCTGGTGGGGAAGTGTTGTTACCTTTGGTCAGATTCTCTGTTTCCAGTCTTAATACTAAGCTAAAACTAAGCTAAGATCTCCGGGCTGTAGCTTCATATTCCAGATACGAAAGTGGCATCAATCTTATCATTTAACTTTCAGCAAGAAAGAAAAAAGAGCGTCTGTCTTCTGTGATGACTAAATCCACAGTTGTAAAGTTCAGTTGGTCTGTGCGTGTGAGTCTCACCCTCAGGTCACATACAGTCGTCTGTCTACAGAAAAATCCCACATTTGAGAAACACACTTGCACACACACAAAACAGCTGTCATTTTGCATAGCGGCCAGTCACAGAGTTGAAAGCATAAACAACAGGGGATTCAGGTCAGCAGTGAAAACAGAGCAGCTAAGGAGGAATATTCAAACAGATCCTGCTGGGGCTTCAAAGGGGAGGAAGGCAGTAAGTAAGGATTGGATTTGGGTACTGTTGGTGTGTGCAGTAAAACCATCTCAGAGCGCTCAGAGTGCTTTATCTCCTCCACTGCCTGGGCAACTGCCCCCCCAACCCGAAGGGAATTAGGCTATTAAAAACCACACACATGCATGCACACACAGTTGTGCATTCTGGACTCACACACTGCATGCATGCAAACACACACGTACGGACACACATTCACCCAAAATTGCTGCCAAAATATTGAGAGTGCAGTACATTTGCAGCTAGCTCACTGGGTCTAACATGCCCTCAGGCTGAGAATCCACAGGGGCCCCACGCCATTAACTTCTAACCAATACAAAAGGACCCTCTGTGCATGTAGAGGCAGGAAGAAAAAGGTGCCAAAAATACACCAGTGTTATTATTCTCACCATGAAGCTGATTACAGTACAGAGAAAAAAAAAACCATCATCCCAGCCTCACAGCGCGCACATGGCTTTGTTCACAACAGAAAACCAGAGGGTATATGTTGTTAATGGTGCATGATTTTGGGATACTTTTAACCTTGTGCTACAGGAGGTGGAGGACTGATAAGGAGTCACCTGTGGAGGCATGGATAAACATTTTATGGAACAGCAAAGATCAGTGCCACTCTAACATCAGTACAGTAAATCTGTGCTACTTTAGCTTAGCACAAAGACTGGAATCAGTCAGCCTGGCTCTTCTAAAGCTCACTGAAAACTGATTGGTCTGTTTAAAAACTGAATCTGGGTCCTGGTGTCTTAGGCTGCAGACTGAGGGTACTACGGAAGAGAAGACCGTCACAGTCGCTGCTGAGTGTCGGGCCATGTGAACTGTGATGTGTTCAGTTACAGTTGTATGCTCTGAAGTGCCTTGGAACTGTGAGGCGTTCACTTACAGATGCACGAACAGTGATCCATGATTTTCACCTTTAATGCAGGTGTTTTCTGATCTGACACCACTGCAGAGAATATGAATTCATGTCTTTGCAATAGACTGTATAAAACATGGACGTAGCACCCGTGGCGTCACCCATTGGTTTCGGGGAGTCGGTTTTGTGAGCAAACCATGGGCATTAGAGCTGCGCCATCTTGGATTTTAGTGGGAGTGTACTTTCCATATTTGGCGGACAGGCCGTTACTCTAAGGGTCAGCCAGCCGAGAACCCGGCCACTTAGCTCGGGGCAACCGAGCTAGCCTAAGGCTAATCAGCTAGGCTAACAAGCTAAGCGGCAGCTACATCCATCACACAACAGTCCCCGATTACGACCCAACTAGCTCAACCCCGTACGGCCGCGACACACAGCATACAACAGAGATCATAATGTTGCTGCTGTGTTTTAAACATGACTGTTTCAGATAGAGAGGTTTTAGGTGGAGCTGCAGGGTTTGGTGGAGTTGTGGGGGGAAATTTATTTCTAGTCTATTATTTAACTGTGAAACACTTATTATTATTTCATATTAATAAAATATATTAAAACGTTAAAAACATTATTATTATTGTAATTATTGTTAATGATAATAAAAATAATGATAATATATTCAAATGTTTAATATTTAATTTTTACCGGCTTTCACCGCTGCCTCCATCCACTACCCACTTACAGTTACAGCAGCACACAAACAGCAGCCGCTGACTGACGGAGCTGCTCTGTCCATGCAATGTCGGACTTTTTAAACAGAAAAATGAGACGAAATAAAACTGTAGCCTAGTATTCCCACAATAAACGGACTCTGAGAGCACGGAACACACCGCAGCAGCGTTCCTAACATTAGCTGCTCCGGTCCTCTATCTGTATCAGCAGCGACCAGAAATCGGCTAAATATGCTAATACATGCTAATTAGCGCAAACATCCAGGTAAAAAAGTGAGAAATTTACTTACCGAAAAAACTGCAGCACAGACTCCTTCGACGGTCGGTTAGTACAGTCCACACTACAACAAGCCATACTGTCACAAAAACCTATCCGAACATTGGCAAACAAACACGGACACCGCAGCCCCTGTCACCCGCTGGAGGCAGCTGGAGGCCTCTGGATGTAGCCGCCTAGCCCAGCCGATGCGTTAGCAAAGAGCTAACTGCCAGTGCCTGTCTATGGGACCCGCCCCCCACAGTGTTCACGGAGGTGGAAACTATCAATAGAGACCAAAAACAAAAAATGTACCAGGCTGTAAATGTGTTTTTTTAGGCTGTAAAGTTTAACATGGGGGTCAGTGGAGAATTGCTCACTTCTGGAGCCAGCCCCCAGCGGCAGCCGAGGAACTGCAGCTTTTTGAACGCGGAAGTGATCCTCACTGCTGAAACCTACAACTGCCCCCTTGGTCTTCGCCTTCTGAAACCACCACAAAGTACTGTTTCAAAAATAAACTGTTTTCTTATCTGACATGTCTACAGTTAAGATGTGGTTGTGGTTAGGGAAACATTGTGGTCTGAGGTAAAAGTATTTTGTTAATGTTGGGGTACCATCATGGTTAGAGCAATAAACACTCAGTTAATATTAGGAAACAATCACGGTCATAGTTAAAAGAAACCAGTGTTGTTGGTCTGACACAGGAAACGCGGAGCAGTCTCCTGTGAATGGACAGCGTTTTGGTGACACATCCATCCACCCTGACCTCTTCGGTGTGTGGACTTTGAGGCTCTACAACAAGTCGTCTTCCTCCTTTTCTGCGGTCATAGTTACTACAGCAGTGAGGTAAAGTAAATATGGTAAATTTAAGTTGCTTTTGGGCGCTGGCTGAAACTGCTGCTCTCCCCAGCACCTGTGGACAGACTTTGATGGGGAAAATCAGGTGTTTTCCCTTTAACACATCCACAGCGTTGTCTTTTTTCTCTGTTTGTTTTTTTTCTCCCTCTGTATATTATCCATCATCAGTAGCGAATACCACAGTGAGCTGTAGGTCCGGCTTATAGGCTTATGAGCTTTATAAACTCCGTCCTCAGACTGAAGTTCAACACAGTGAGTGACTTTTGGGGAGAGTCTTGGCTTCTTCATGGACATGGGAGGCTGTCAAGGATTCATGGGGACTTTGGGAGATTAGGCTGGAGAGCAGCAATTAAACCACGACACAGCTCTCTATCTCTGTCTCTCTCTCCACCTTCCTGTCTCCTCCTACCTCATCCGAGACTCACACAGCTACAGGTTACTATGGAAACTACTTCCCTCCCTCCCTCTTCAGTCACTCTTGGTCTGGCTCTTGCATCCTCATCCAAATCTCTTTAACCCCCATTCATATCATACATTCCCCCTGTTCTTTGTCATCTCTTCATTAACATCCGTCACCTTTGTTATCGCTCCTCTTTTCCTCCAAACCTTTTTAGTAGCATCTTTTTTTTCTCCTCTGTCTTGCAGCTTGCACCGTGAAACCAAGTGTCAGGCCTGAGTTGCCACAGAGAAAATGCAAGGAAGGTGCAAAAAGGAAGGGGGGTGGGTGGGTGAGGGGTGGAGTGAATAGCAGAAACAGTGGTAAAAGGGGGTGAGACTGAGGACACCTGACCAGAGGCAACAGCTTCTGCTGATTACACTGGTTCATAAACAGTAGGTTCAGTCAGCTAATAACATTTTGTCTGGTTAAATTACAGTCTCTTTTAAGGTTTTGAAAGTAGAGATGGACAAATGAAGAATTCTGTACTTCTAGAACTTCACTGGTTTGTTTCCACATTAGTTACGTTTACAGCAAAATGTGGAAGAAACTGAATTTTGAGAAAATCATCAGTGGATGGAAACTCACCCACATGTGCATCAGTGTTTCTCCTGCAGCCTGTTCGACATGTACTGCCAGAAATTTAGCAGGCATCTCCTTTATAATGGTGATTTGGTGGGAAAAGACTTTTGGGCAATGTTCCTTTAATACATCCATGGTTTCCACCTTTCAGTCAGTGTGGGGCAAAGACAACATGGTGGACATGAACACTGAAAAATCTTTCCAGAGTTTAACCGATGTACATATATATTCTGGTCATGAGCTTATTTTAGCTCAGTTTTTAGAAAATAAATGAAGTTAGTTGAAGCAAAGAACTTCCAACATTTGTGACTTAACATTTCTGTTCAGCTTAATCAAAAATCCTTTAATGTCCATTATGTTAAATGCTGCATGTGGAAATTAAGGCTGCAGCGGGTTGTTGGCAGGCTGAGGATGGAATACCTGCACCAACCATGCACTCCCCAAACCAGGTGGGTTACTGAGACTGAATAAACTGATTTTTAAATCTGAGCAGAGACACTGTTACAGTCTGCACAGGTGAAGTTACACTCTCAGACTGTTTTTTATTTCTTATTAAAAATGTAAATATTCATGCTGTTTGGTAGGATAACATATATATTAAATATAAATATAAATACATATAAATCAGGGATCTTTACCAACACAGGAACTTGGCTCACTGATGATGTGTCAAAGGTCTGAGTTGCTCTGTACAAATTTCCCTCTGAAGAACAAAAAAATGTGCACTTAGCTTTTAATGTCATGAATTTCCTCTGGGTAATTGACACAAGCTTGACAGTGAAGTGCCTTGGGAACAAAAATGTTTATGGTGGAATCAACCTCAATGTCACACCTGTTTTCATCTGCCTTTTTTGAAGAGGACTTTAAAACAAATTTAAAAGAGAATATAGGATTAAAAGACTTTTAAGAGGAGTAATTTTGAACCGTGGGGGTGTGATGCATGAGCCTTCGTGACATGTCAGACTGGCTGTAAGATCAAAGTTTCCTTTCTGTGTCACGAGTGGGAACAGTCACCTGTTTTTTTAATCACAAACACTTTCATCACAATGATAAGTGCCATGTATTCATGCATTTGGATTTACTTATACTTTCATGCCAGGAGTGTTAATAATTCTTAAACTCTTATGTTATGTAAGTGACCCCGTTTCTGTAGCCATCGTCACTTTTCACCGTGTCCTTCCATCTGCTCAGGCTTTTCAATGTCTCTGCTGCTGCTGAGCTGGATCTGGAACCTGTGGCTGCTCCTGGTTTCTCATGTTGGAGGCTGTTTCTTCTCCCTGAGTGTCCCACAGTGAGCGAGGGCATCTGCTGCGTGTGTGTGGTTGTGATTGTAAAGACAGAGCCACAGGAAGATGTAGCCCTTTGGTTTGGGGCTGGTCGCGTTGTCTCAACAGTGTCTGCTGTTTACCTCCAAACGTGTGTTCAAAGGATGAAGATGGAAATGGAAATTATAAAATCCCATGAAAAGGTCGACAACAGCAACGAGCTGCTCCAGTAACGTCTTTCCTGTGTAGAAAGTCTGATCTTATTCCTCTGTGCCATCACAGATATATCAGTGAGCCACGATGGCGCACCGTGACGATGAGGTTTGAAAAACTGGGAGTCATCTTAGGTCCGAGTTCACAGCATCGGGAGTGAGCATCAGTGCAGCGCAGTCCTCTACAGAGAGCATTGCATTGTGGGTTGTTCGTAGTGTTAATGTTGCACAGCTAGTCAGTGTTTTCAGGTTGTTCATAGAGTCAGTCATCACGGTGTTCATCTGCAGGAGTTTCTGATTCCTGATGTGATGTTTTAAATACATTTGTGACGAGTGAAAATGAGTCCACAGCGTCTCTGATGTCTCCGCTGCAGAAATGAACCAGAGAGAAAATCTGTTAAACAGCTGAGACAGATGAAGCGTGAAAAACACAAACTGTCAGAGGAAACGACTCTGATCGTCAGCAGTCTGACAGGAGAGAGACCACAGACACTGATGCTTGGAGTTATTTGTTTCACTTCTTCAAGAGAAAAGGCTTCAATGACGAGTGCTAATTAAGGATGAATGGTTTCTCAGAGGGTCTTAAATACGGGTCAGTTTGATTCTCACTATCACACCAGAAGTGTTTTCACCAACAGCTGAGAACAGCTCCCAACAAGTGTTTTACTCAGAAAATTAGAGTTTTTGAGGTCATTCATTTAACAGTCGCTGCACCAGTTGTACAGATGTTAGCTGTAGCTAGCTAGCAACGTACACATAAACTATGTGTGTGGAGAGTAACCGCAATAATTCCAGTTGTTTCCGTTACTTTCCTCTTGTTTCTGGATGATTATGAGGCAGAGTCACACGACTCACGGACAAGCCTGAAATCTTTGCTCAGGCTGAAACATTTCCACTTGCTTTCATTCATCTTTGCCTCAGTTTGCGCTGTCTGCTGTTAATTTGCATCAGTTTGTGCCCACTCATGTCTTTGCAAGTTAAATCAAGTCAAAAACTACAGTCAAGTCAAACTTATTTTTATGGTCCACGGATTTGCCTCACAGGGCAACATACAACACCCCAACACCCAAATAAGAAAAACTGACTTTGTTCATTCATTCATTCAGGCTGTGTGGAGTTTTTCTTTTTAGTCTCAACACACCTTTTTCAGTCACCCTGCCTTTTAAAAATAAAACTATGTTTGTGAGCTGTTTTTGAGGATTTACATCTTCAGTAGGATCAAATGGGCTTTGGGCTGAGAGCCACAGGCAGTCGAAGCACAGAGAGACGGACTAACACATTTCTGGCTTAATGTTTTTGTGGGACCAGCAAATATTAAATAAGGCCTTTCCTCTTAATATTCATGCTAAACCCTGTGTCTACCATAAACTATCCTTAATTGTCTCAGGTTTCTTTCCCAGCATCCCCCTCCCACTCGGCGAGCCCCACCTGTGTGGGATAGAGGTGAGGTCAGCCTCTTAACAGGCTACCCAGCCCAGCTATCAGCCATGCTGCTACACAATGCTAGCGTCCAGTGGAGCGTGTGAATGGGGTCGTGCCTAGGAGATGGGACACGGAGAGTGAAGCTGCCATCCGTGAACAGGGAACAGATCCTGAGGCTCCTCTGCATTAGCAATATCTGAGGACCTGTAATGTTGTTTGTCCCTTCTCCAGATGCTTAAAGGGGCCAAACAGAAGGAGACAATATATGTTCTGATGAAGGCTGCAGTGGTTTCTCTTTGTGTGTGTGTGTATATGTGTGTATATATATATCAGTCAGAGATGGTCCATTCAATATGTTTCTGAGTGTTGTAATAATTCCTCTGTTTCTCAGAACATAACTCAGTTAACTGCAAACGCGTCATCAGTCTTTCTCTGCTTCTGTTTGTGTTTAAATAGAAATTCTCTTATCAGTGTCTCGGGCTGAGAGGAGCCATAAACTAGATATGACGCAAAAAAAATTCATATTCACTCAATTGCTTTCCACCACTTGAATTCAATTAACAGGGTAATGGATGCATCCAGGCTTTCCTCACAGGTTCTGAGTTAAAGATTTCAGTTGGGTTTATAATTGAGTGCAAATGAATCTGCTGGCCTCAGGGGGCTGGGAGCGATCTCTGGAGGGTCCTGTCTATATGTGTGTGTGTTGTTTGCTGTTGCGTGTGTGTTGTGGTGTGTAGAAGAAGAATATGCACCAGAATGAATCTGTCTGCTCTGTATCGTGTTGTGTTTTACGTATCATTCACCTTCTTTTCTTCTGTGGTGTCCTCTGGGTGTACTTTATGTTTTTTGCTGATTAGCAAATGTTAATATGCTAATAGGCTAAATCATTTCAGACATCATGGACAAAGGCAGCTCACACGATTTGTATAAATTGTATTTCTTGACATTGAGTACGTATATGTGCTTACACACAGGATGTCAGCGGGGTCGGTGTCCTTCAGTGTGGCTCAGGACACTAAACTGATTTCACTTCCAGCAGCTTAGATTACATAAAGAAATAAAATGACTCTCAGCTCATTTGTTAAGCTGCTGCTAGATTCCAAACAAAGAGCAGGAAAAGTGAACATCACACCAGTTCCCAGGTGTCTTCACCTGAGACAAGAGAGCGTAACATTCTGCTGCTTCTCTTTAAATCTCTTAATGGCTTCGGACTGAAACACGTCTCTGACCACCTGAACCCTCTCGGCCTCTCAGGTCATCAGGTAGAGACCCGCTCACTCCGACTTGGAACCTTTCAATCCAGGTTCAAAACCATGTGACTGAGATTCTGTTTCTCTACACGACACTGTGATCACATGATTTAGGGTCTCAATATCGTGATGTGTGTAAAGGCTTCGTGGGGCAGGTAAAGACATCAAGACGTTCGCTGTGCTGGTGGTTCAAAGTGGGGTTTGTTACAAGGTGTTACAACAGGCAAACAAAGCAAAACAAACGACAAAGAAACGAAAGAAAACAACAGCTCACATGAGCGGACAGGAACAGACAACCAGCTGAACGCCAAGGGGCAGGTATATGTGCTGGGGAGCTGATGAGGGAATTGGTAACAGGTGTGCAGGTGAATCAATGGGAGCAACTGCAGGACAGGAGGGGAACAACAGGCCCTGACAAGACTGATTAAACAGATAAAGAGCTGGCTGTAGCCATGGCAACCTGCTATCTATCCTCCTTATTGATAAGAAGCAAATTGCTCATGCTTCCACTTGCAGGACATTTTTAAATAAGTGTCCAGATGTTTAAAGTCCAGAGCTGAACGTTGGTGTGTGTCCAGCCCTTCCCTCTTTATAGATTCTCCTCTCACTTGTCCCACCTCGAGGGCTCTGATTTGAATGAATCCAGTCTGATGATAAGAAAAGTCCAGGGATATGAGCTTGTAACACTGAAACAGAGATTTCTCACCATGTTTTACCAACAATATGTCCCCAAAATAGAATCCTTTTTTTTTTTTTTTAAATCTCCTGACTAATACCTTCCAATCATTTTAAGTAACCTGCAACTGTACGTCTCGGTTAGATTGGCAGCTAGATTGTGTGGTAAAAGTAGTGCAATGTCCCATTTGGCTTATTAGTAATTTTGATGGCGGCATCCTGAACGCACCGGAGGGAGGCGTCAAATCATGATAAACAATGTCTCTGCACATGAGACAGAAAAAAATGGAAGCACATCCTTTCACAGAATCGTTTCACTGCTGAATCAAGTTAAATGCTAATGGATGGCAATCACAGAGGACCTGACACACACACACACACACACAACACAACACAACCTCGGGTGACAGCTTAGCTAGGCAGCAGTGCTGAGGTGTTGTTTTGTGACGGTGGTGTAGGGAAGACGTGCAGAGAACGAAAGGTGTGATGAGAGAACAGAGGAGAGTGTCTGCTATCTGCTCAGGATTTCTGCAGAAATGGTTATTTAGCTGCAGTCAGCTGCAGTCAGACTGAGATTAATGGGCTTCGGTGAATGTTGGGAAACTCATGTAACCCACACATGCAGAAAAACACACGTGCAAACACAGTGGATGCAATTAGTACAACAGTCCACCTTAAGAAGGTATTTAAATCAGCACGAAATCTTAAAATCATATTTTTCCCTGTTTAAAGATGATTTTTTTCCTGTTATTTTTAGGTGTTATTTTAAAGGTTCGCTCCACCAGTTTTACACATGAAGATCATCTGATGTGTGAACAGTTAGAAGACGCCTCATGTGACCTCGGAGGAGCTTGGTAAAGTTTGAGAAAATAATTTCAGCTGGACAAGACGAGCATTTACTCAGCATGGAGGGTTTAACGAAGGACAGCGTGAAGCTAAATAATGGAAACATGCGACTAATTATATATGTGTCCTTTGCAAGTCTGCACACGTGAGAGTGAGAGTGGGTGACACTGTTAAAAATTTTCAAAGTAAAATCTTAATCTGTAAAATAACAAATAAACTACAGCTGTAAAATAAAGGTAGTTAGATGTGCAGTATGTGTGTGTGTGTGTAGACGAGTGGAGATATGAAATGGATGAAAGTGAGTACTTGAGTAAATGTTCGTTCCTTCACTGTACATGTTCAGATGTGTTGATGAACGATGAGTCCACAGTGTGAGGGTGGTTTTTTTTTTTTAAATCTGTTTGTTGGACACTAAACATGTGCTTCCTAAACAACCGGGGGCCCCCTTTATAACAGAATATGGCCTTAAATGACTTTGGAAGATGAACATTTTTTGCAGCGTGCTCCCTCTCCTCTTATGGTTTAGTGAGTTTGAATGAAGAGCAACATCCTGTCAAACCAAGTGTGACTGAGATCCATTCCTCTGGATGATTTTCTTATGGGGAAAGCTTGATCCATCACCACACCCTCGCCATGCTCCTCCATTTTTCCCAGTGGAATCTGATGACGTTGTTGTGTGTGTTCACACAAAAAGTCCTGCTCCCCCTGCAGAGGTGAGCTCTCACGCTGGGTCTTCAGTGAGGGGGAATTATCAAAGAACACTCTACACAATCCAATATGATTGAGCCATGCTGCCATTTGTGCAGACTAATTTAGAATGAGTTGTGATTAGCTAGTTCCACCCTCTGAGGCATTATGCATTTAAATGGGACACATTTAACCAGCTGGGAATATGACAGTGGCAGCTGATTCCCCTAAGTGCTGCACTCGAGTGTTTATTTCTCTGCTTTCACTGTAATGGACCATTTACCTGCCCGGGCAGGAGACAGGAGAGTCTGGCCTTTATTGTGTGGAGAGAGAAAATGAGAGTGAAGGAAAAAGACTATTTTGGGTTCCAGGGTTTGTACTGCAGTCATTTCACTCCAGGGATTAAGAGTCAGGAAGCTTCCCTGGACACTCCCTCCCTCCTCTGCTCCTTCCCTCTGCAGTCCCAGGATGGATTTACTGTTTACCCCAGTTATTTATCACTTTGCGATGGAGAGGCCTGCAGGGCTGGAGAGAGTGACACGATGCCAGGGCGACTGCTAAAACTCTCAGCCTTGGTTACTCTCTCATCCACCATCGGAGGAAGCGGCTGGTCGTGTAGATGTCCTGCAGGGGGACAGGGAGGTGTCGTAGGCTGACGTCAGACTCGTGTCACCTGTCATTTAGTGTGACACTAAAGGTGCTGGGTCATTTACTGTCGCCGTAAAGTTGGAGTCTCTCATCTTCAGCAGCCCACTGGACTCTGGACAGGCAGACGTTTGCAATCGGAGCACCTGAGGGAATTGTCTCATTTCCCCCGTCTGTCCACATGTTCCCTTCACCTTTCTCTTCTCCACTTCCTCTTGATGTTTCTGCACCATCACCTCCTCTGCCCTCTCCCCTCCAAAGATCGTACCTCTTACCAACTTTTCTTGCTGCGCTCACTTTCTTTTGTCTGTATGCCCTGACAGAGTGAGTGATGTTGATCATTACCAGGCTCTGATGGTTCTGTATCAGATGAAATCCTCCTCAGTGCTCTGTCAATGTCACCACGAAGCCATTCTGAGGCTAATGGTCCAGCGTCAGCACCGGGATCTTTGTGGAACTTCAGAATAAAAATAACCAACAGACTGGGCTGTGTCTATGGAAGCCCTGAGAGGCAAGTGAAAAAAGTTCAGGTGATCCATTTTCTAAATCTGATCGAAAGTGTTTTCTTCTCTTTTTTTGACTCAAGAACAGGTGAAAAAATGTTTGTCAGGATTTTTTTGAAGTGTTTGTTGTTGTAATTCTCATTTTGACCAGAGGAAGCTGAAGTGCACCGCTACCCTGGTCTGAATGGGACGTGAAACATTCATGTTTTAGAAAACGTTTTTTCACCTGTTCTGAAGTCATGAACACAGAAGAGAAAACAATTTAGATCAGACTTAGAAAAAAAATCCCCAGATTTTTTTTTTTGCCTCATGTACATACTGGACGCCATAAACACATTTTTTTTTTTTTTTTTACATTTTTGGACTTGAGCTCATTCGCTCTCTTGTTATGACTCATGGTGCTGGATGTAGCTTCCCACCTTGTGGGTGGTCAAACTATTCTTTCATGTAAATTCATGAGCAGTGATAATTTTAGGTATAAAAAATGTCAAAGCAACAACTACACTGGACAATTTTTTATTTGATGCACGTCATTTCACATTTTCTACACAGTTTAATCCAGACTGAGCTCAACCTGCTGCTCGTTCCCTGTTCGTCTGCTGTCCGTTTGGGTAACTGTGCTTGGTCTGCAGTGCAAGTTCAAATTCACAGCGTTGTCTCGATGACTCCTGCTGCTTTTCATGTTTATTAATCCTCTGAAAAAGATGTGAGTGTAGCCTCTCCGGACAAGAGCAATGAAGACAGCATTTTAAAACGATTTTCTGATCTTAAATAGTATAAAAATGGTAAATAAGAATTATTTTGTCATGAATTAATCCAGATATATTAGTTTCTAAGTTAGTGAGCGCCTCTAAAACCAGCCTGTTTTTGCTGCCATTAGATGGGATTTACTCAGATTGTTATGAAGCTTCTCCTCGTTCACGTCTGTGCATCACAACATCTTTGCAAACATGTTCCATAAATCCTGAAGTTGGATGATTTGAGAGCAGAGTTTTCCTCATCCAGCCAAAGTGAACTGTCTAACCAGAGAAGATGCTGTAATCAATTGAGGATCTCGCAGTAAAGCTCACAGAGGTCCCACCAGCCCCGAACAATAAGTTAGAAAGCCGATAGCACTGAACACCTCAGGCTCAGCGCAGGCTGGGATCGCTCCATCCTGGCCTGCTGATTGACACAAGGCCAGTCAGGTGGGATGAGAAGCAATGATGGCTCTATTACCTGCAATATACAGCCTATGACAGCAGAGTCACACTTCTTAAAGATGAAGACAGTGGCTGAGATAGATTCACTGGGAATAAAAAGGATCTGAATCACTGTTTATTAACGGTTTATAGGTTTATTAATTAGTGTGTAATGATAACATCTTGTTTCACTCTCAGTTAATAAAGCATTAATAAATGGGGCCCTATTAGAAAGTTATACCCACATCTTACAGTGATCGTCTCTGTGTTTGTGAGACACAGTGTGTACTTTAGAAGTATGGGCCTGGTGAGTTATGGTGCCTCTGCTGTTTGAGTCCAGCTGTGGACCCTGTCCCCTATGATTCCACCTCCTCTCTCTCATTTCCTGCCATCTCCATACTCAGCAGAAAAATTATAAATCATTTTGAATGTAAACTTAAACAAAAACCAATGCTCATTATTGTTATTTTGAACTATGGCAAAAGCTGCAGACTGGAGAACAATCTAACACCGAGTCAGTGAGAATATCTGAAGGGAGATTGCAGATGATAGCGGTTGTCTGGGCCACAGCTCCGAGTCCCCGGGCCCCACAGCACCGCCATCTGAATCCAATCCACAGCCTGACGCATTGGGAGGCAAATTGACAGTGTCAGGTTTCATATCTTGGCGAGCTGCAGCGGGGCCAGGAGCAGGGCTGTGGTCTAATAAAGGCAGGACAGTGTGTCTGGAGGTGGTGTGTGTGTGTGTGTGTGTGTGTGTGTGTGTGTGTGTGTGTGTGTGTGTGTGTGTGTGTGCTGCAGCTGCATGCAGATGTATTGACGCCCAGATGAAATAAAGAGAAGCAGCGGCTCCTGCACCGTTGATGCGGCCGCTGCAGCTGCTCTGGTGCCGCAGTTACACAACACGCTGACGGAGCCTTGTGTCGTGGGACTGGAAAGCGGTTGCAGTGTGACTAAGCCTGGTGTGTGAATGTGGGATTGTGCGAGCCTCTGGTCGTCACAGCTCTGATGGGAATGATGAGAACAACATCTGTGCCATATGTCAACCAGCAAAACCAGCCCAGAGACGACAACACCAAAACCAGTTCGGCGTCAGAGCGCGAGCGTGAGCGCGTGATTGTTCATGTGAACAGTTCAACAACAGAGAGAATCAGGAGAAAGAAACGATGTCTCCTACCTGCCCTCTAGTGGCCGTGGACATGAGTGCAGGAAGACGCCACAGCTTCAGACCGCACTTCATAATCACAGGGTCACATCATCTCCACAGACCTGCTCTGTGAATGGTCGTGCAGCGAGGAGCTCAGAGGGCAGATTACATTAAACACACAAGAGATGAAAGAGGATGGCAGAGCAAGTCACACACACACACACACACACACACACACACACACACACACACACACACACACACACACACACTAAGGACACCACACTGGTCTGACTGAGACAAGGGACAGTGTGTGTTGTCTGTGGGAGCAGATTATCAGGGTCCATCAGAATGAAAGGTTACACATTTGGAGTTTGACATTTGTGGCGAGTGGAAGTGCTTTTCTCAGGCGCCCCCTCCTCCTGCCCTCCTGCCCCCCTCCTGCCCTCCTCCTGCTCTGGCTTTGGTCTTGTCTCTGAAGAAATGAACTCTCTCCAGCTGTTGTTGTTGTGTGGCCAGCACCACTTCACATCTGAATCTGAGCTGAGCTCTCCTGGGCTTTTCACAGAGAGATCTCGATGGGTTTCAGTTACACACATCACTTATTCATCCGTCTGAATAACCTTTGACTGGAACTTGTCATCATGACCCACTTCTGGAAATTTATCGGCTTTCAGCTGCTTTTTATTCGAAACACGACACATGGTCTAAGTGTGTTTCAGTTATATTTTTAGCCATGTTAGTGGCCTGTTAGTCCACCACTGTGATCCAGACTGAAATATCTCAACAACTATTGGATGGATGGTCAGGAAGTTTAGTTTACAGACGTTCACCTTCCCCTGAGGAATATTTTTGATGATGCCAAAGCGCCACCAGCAGGTTGACATATGTAGTTCAGAGTCTGACAGCAGCCGATTCCCATCTGGTGCAGACGTTAAAGGCCTAGTTAACCACTGATGGTTAACTTTTCATCTAGCATCAGAAGGACAACAGTACCTAAATATTCAGGGAAATATTTCTTACATGAAATGTCACAAGTAACCTGAAGGAGTTGTTTGACATTTTAGGAAATATACTTAACCACTAAAATTTTAGATGAGAGCATCAAACACTAATGTGGGACCTCATCTGTACAAAAGCTTCTTTACAGTGATGATCAGCGTGTCTGCAGACCTCAGTCCTCTCAGTGGACATGATACGCGCATCTGTGTCCCCAAAGCAGAAATAAACACAATGAGACAGAAGAATGGTTTAATATGAGTAAAAGATTTATTTCACATTTCTTTTCTTTTAAATATCACCAGCTTTGTTTGAGGAATCAAAGACATCAAAGAACGGGTCACAGGAACAATGGAGGAGGCTCATTAGCACAGAAGGACAAGAGGCATGGAGGAACAGTCTCAGGTGTTCAGGAAACAACGAAGAAGGGTCAGACAAAGACGAAGCACACACTGTGTCTGCAGTTCAGGAGGATGGACGGAGTGTGCTGGCTTTCTGATCACTGAAGTCAGGAAACCGTAAACACAAACACCTTCAGAGACGGCTGAGACGTGAGCGACGCCATTGTCCAATCCTTACTTCTAGAGTTGGCCGTGAAGTGTGGGGGTGGATGGGGGAGAGGGACAGTGCTAACAGGGTGAAGTTAAGCAGTTTTACAGAGACACAGGGGCGTCACAACAAACGGAGATAGAGAGTGAAGCAATGCAATCACAACACAAACACACACACACACACACACACAGACCTGGCTTCACTGGACATGAACAGTTTGATAAACTCAACAGTCTAAGCTCTGTTATTCAAAGGTGACACTGGGTTCATACACCTGGATTCACCTGAGTCAAGTTTATAGTGAGGACATTACTCAGGTAACACTGGGGAATCTATGAATGAACAGCTGTGGAGATGCCACCTGACCTCCAGTGTGTGTGTGTGGGGGGGGTAAAAGGGCAGAGTGTCACAGGCACTTAAGAGAAATGACAAAAACACTATGACTTCCATTAAGGCACAACAGATAACCACACACACACACACACACACACACACACACAGCGCCCTTCAAAACAGGTGCACGAGCAGAACTCTTTTAGACTGACTGGTTTTCTTCACATCTACTCTCCAAGTCGATAGAATCCGACACTGGACTGTTGGAGGCCTTCACAGAGGAAGTGCAGTGGTGATTGGATCTAAAATGGCTTCTAATATTAACTCACATAACAGTTTTACTCTTCTTAGAAAAAACTCAGTGTGTTGGTTTTGTTTAGCCACAGAACTTCCCCCTCGTTTTCATCTAAAGTGAGAAAAATGATCATAAAACTGCAACAAACAGTTTGTGTTATCTAGTCTGAAGAAAGTACATTCAAATGCTTCCATTACATTTACCAAAAGCACTATGCTACCACTAAATACAGGTTTTACTTTGAAGAATAAAGCTGGTATTATTCTTCTCATGTTTTTTTTTTTTTTTTTTGAATGACAACAAATCCCAAAGAAACTCACGATTAAATAATCCGCCCCGTCGGCTGTTAGTCCCTGTCCAAACTGAGGACATGCGTCTTTAAAAACCTGTCACATGTACATAGCACAGTGAGTAATTTCCTTCAACAGTTGTGCATTTGTTGGGAAACATTTTTAGCCGTGAACTTTGTTTGTGAGTAATATCTGGCACAGGAACAGTGTTAATTAAAGATAAACTACAGTTCATGTTAGTTCATGTTGTACAAACTGTGAAGTCTTTTGAGGAAATTTTGTGATTCTTACATAAATAGATAAAACTGACTCCACGCGTCTGTTTCAACTCGAGCTCATCCGGAGGCTGTTTGACTCCATCACACAGAGAGAAGAAAAAAAAACCGGAGAACGAGACGAGAAAGAAGTGGAGTTCCTGGAGAGTCGGAGTGTGAGTTTTCACACGAAGCTTGGAAATACAAATAACTGTGTAAGTCACTTTGGGGGCAGAGTAAACACAGGATGCTCAACCACACATCTGCACAAATAACAGCAGGAAAGTATTTTGCCTTCAGTCTGAACAAACGGTGAAATACCGAGGCACTGCAGTCAGGCAGTAAACACGTTTGGTGGAGTAGTGGTGAGTATTTATAGCAGCGGGACAGTGAATGTGGGACCAAGGTGTTTTCAACAGTTTTTCGACGACACCGGAGGCACAGAGGAACAAGCTCCGTCAGGCGTCAGCTACAAGACGGTACTTGATAAACGGATGAATTCATTGGTTTTTGTTTCTTGGTGGGATCAGTTGAACAGCAGAATATCACCAGCCTTATCCCCAAACCTCCTCTGTGATTCTTTTTTTTTTTTTTTTTTTTTAATGAGCGATGGCACAACTGTTCTGTTCTGATGTTACTGGTTCTCATCAACAGCCACAGCTGCTTAGCCAGAATAAATCAGCACCTAAAATCAGCAGAGGTAATTAGACACACACACACACACACACACACGCACGCACACTTTGTACACAACTGACAAACACACACTCACAAATGCATGCATACAAACAAAGCTCATACACACACAGTAAGCACGATGAGTTCATAAACTCTCATGTGGTCAGGAATGTGAATGTCATTGGCAAAGTGTGGAACTGTGACGTCTGTTTTTTTCCTTTGAACTGATTCAGATTTTTTTTTCCTTCATTGGTTTCACGGTTTCAATCTGAATTTGAATCTGAAGCAGATACGATTAAAACGAAGCTACGTCTTCTTCACTCCTCTCAAAGCGGCATCTCTTTACTCTCTCTCTCTCTCTTTTTGTGCAGAGTGACGGTGCATTAGTGTTTTGCATGAGCTGAACAGTCTTTCTCAAAAAAACAGCCTATACCCTGCGCAGTTCACTACTTTGTAGTTTGAAACATAAAGTAGAACCACATGAGTACAGAGTCTGTTGAGATGTGTCCCCCCTGGAGATGCGGAGGAGTGAGATGACGGCTGTGGGCAGTTTAGCTCCGGGGCAGGAGGCCCTTCTTGTAGGCCACCAGGCCGGCTGCGGCAGCAGCAGAGAGGAAGGTGGAGATTCCCATGAACTTGAGGAAACCACCGACTGAAGGCAAGTTCCTCTCCCAGAAGGTGGTGACAAAGGGGAGAGCTGGAACCTCCTGTTCAGAGGAAGGTGGAGGAGGTTACATCTATATCTGTGTCTCAACATCTGAGTTTCATTAATATGTAGAAAGATTTAGCTCACCACACACTGAGGCTCCGGCTGCCAGATCTGACTCTGGTGGATTTTACCCATCGCACACATGACCTGCGACAGAACAGACCGTGTGAGTCAGTCAGCACACACACATCAAGGTGTCGGCCATTTATTTATTTAACATGACACGCGATTGAGTTTGGCTCTGCTCGTGTGATTCTCTGGATCCAGTCTGCAGACTGTCCCTCAGCTCACAGCAGAGCTAAAGGACAGTCTGCAGAGCTAATGGAGTGAGTGACAGCGGTCATGGGCAGGAATGATTTGACATTACAGGTAACTGTAAAACAACTTCCACGGTGAAGCTACACCTGCAGCACTGAGGCAAATTAGCTGTTTCATCAGCATCATCAGGAGCAGGCGGAGGTGCTGGGAGACACCAGTCAGACTAACTCTGCCCCTCTGTGATGTAAACGTGATGTAAATGTGTTGTAAATGTGCGTGGGTCTCCGGGTTTGTGGCAGAGCAGTGCTTTGAGCCTCTCTGTGCTCTGACCTCTCTGGCTGCCCTCTCTCCAGCCTGAACTGCCCCCTCCATGTATCCGCTCCATTCTGTGGCTGTCTCTGTGCCTGCGAAATACAACCTGCCCACCGGCTCCCTCAGCACCCTGAGGACAGAAAAGGCAGAGAACATGTGAGGTTACAGACTTTCAGCTCAGTTATAAGGTTTCAAACTCGGCCTTTAAGTAAATCTGCTGCTACCAGCCTATGGTATCATGGATGTTTGCCACTGACCACAACCACTACAGAAAGTTTTTTTTACCCAAACAAGAACAAAAATCTGAGACCAGCATTACATTATATCTGCCTTTAGTAACTTTATACAAGATTTAAAAAAACAGCCATTGCAGGGTGTTAAATTCATGCCAAACAAGCAACCACTTAACATGAGCGTGTGTGTGTGTGTGTGTGTGTGTGTGTGTGAGACTTACTTGCCATACTGGGTAAGGATTCCTGGGGGGAAATAGGCTGTGTAGCAGCCCCCAGAGTATTCCTCCTCACACCAGTTCTTCTCCTCATAGTGCACCGGCTAAAAAAACACGAGCGGACACGTGAAAAGTTCAACACGTGACTATGTGTCTGCTGCGCCTGTGGATCCAAAGTGGATCCTGTGGCCTTGAGGGCAGGTGAACAGAGCCACAGACATGTTTGAGGTTAACTACATCATATGTTCTGTTCGGTTTAAACACATCAAAACAGATGAAATAAGTAACTGATCATTTACCAGATAAACAACCTGTTAAATATACAGTAATGTCAAAGTCACACAAAACGATTTCCCTCGTTTTTCGTGTGCAGCCACTCAAAATGCTGTAAATGTAAATGGAGATCTCTCACATTCAGAGCCTCCTCTGAGCCCAGCACTCTGGAGTAGATCTCACAGATCCTCTTCAGTCTAAAAACAGCAAGACGAGAGTTTGGATTAAACCGATGCTGCAGCTTGTGAGAGCATTAATGTGTTCATCGGTACCACATTAACCCACCTCTCCTCTTTGGTTAGACCTGCCAGTTTTCTACACTTGCGAGCAAGAATGAATCTGGAGGAGCAGGAAATAGAAAATAGTGAACCAGCTCATGAAAAGACCCAAACAATGAATGAGTTTGGAAACACTGAACTGTCTATCTGTGCAGTTTTGCAGTGAACTGGCCGGAGCTCTGTATTCACCCCATAATAGCAGGTACAGTCCCATCAGGCTTTGTGTCATCCAGTGTCAGGCCAATGGGAGCGCCTTCCTCCTCAATCACCATACTGCCACAGTAACCTGGACATACACAACATGAATGCATATAAATAACTTGTGTTTTTATCTTAATGAACATGTAAGTGTTTTCAGTGCTCTCTGAATCAGCCAGTAGGGCTTCAGGTGTCATCACAGGTAAAACACTGAACCAAACCAAACCAAACCAAACCTGTGTTTGGGGATTTGGAGGATAAACACACTTTATTTCAAAAAGTATGGTGTGAGGAAACTTTGGAAGACAAAGTTAATACTGATTAAACCAAAGTTTACAGAAAAATGGGCTGATAACATTTAGAATGAGTCAAAATTTAAAACAGATGGTTTGATAAAAACTCAAACTGAATCTGCCTAAAAAGAAAAGATCTCTGCACCGGACTGAGATGTGGTATCTTAGCATTACATTTGGAAACAGGACCAGCTTTGAGTTAAAGCAAAACACTTTGTTTAGTATTGTTCTTCAGATTAACAGTCCAGAAAGAGGTTCTTCAGTAAAACTAAAAAAAAAAAAGATTTTTTTAAATGGACACTTTTAGCTGTTTGTTTATTTGCCTGGTCATTAAAAACATTTGTTTTTATCTTTGGAACATGGACTTATCTGTTGTATTCTTATGGGTCATGAGATCCCTCTTAAATAATTTTTAAATTCCTTCAGTCATACACCACAGCATCCCTCTCCCCCTCTCTCCCACTTCCTTCATACCCTTTTTCCTCCAGAAGTTCTCTCTGTAGTAAACCATGCACTTGATGACGGAGCCCATGGGGACGCGGTGGATCAGCTGGTTCCTCAGCGGCGGCAGCTCAGGGTTAAAGTGCATCTTCAGATTCAGACCAGGAGGGGTTGCCACAATCACATACTTGGCCTAAGACACAGACACACACACATAAAGAAGAGAGAGGACACAAACACAAAGAGGACAGAACGATGTGAGCTGCATCACATGGCAGCAGGTTGCCAAGCAACCAGTGGATGGCAGCAGAGAACAACACAGCTGCAGTGTGTGATTCAGTGTGATGGTGGAAGATGTTTTTTCAGGTCAGTTTCTTCTTGACTGTAAATCTGATGCATCTCTGCAGTGTTTCACTTTGAACTACTATATATACTGTTGGGTCCACTGGTTCCCAGTGTAGGGGTGGGCTCCCTCTGGAGGGTGACAAGATAAATCTGAGTGGATTTACAGATCTGGATTTTTTTTTCTCTCTGACCAAACAGTTTTTTAAATGAAGCCAAATGAGAAGTTTAATGGAGAAACATCTGAAACATGGCAAGGACACACAACCACCAGTTTAATCTTTAAGAATGAGTAATATGTTTTTAAATCTTATTTACTACAGCCATCAAATAAATGTAGTGGAATAGGAGAATAAAGTAGAATAAAATAGAATTACCCAAGTAAAGTCTGAGTACCTCAAAATTATACAGTACAGTACTTGAGTAAGTGCGGCTGTAGCAGAGTCCTGATGCTGCTTTAATGGTTACCATATAAGTCTGTTTGTCCAACGTCTCCACCACCACCATATCTCCGGTCTGGTCGATTCTGTAGACCGGAGACTGGAGCTTCACTCGGTCGCCCAGCTCCTTGGCCATGCACTCACTGATCTGACTGGAGCCGCCCACGAACTTCCTCTCCTGCAGAGGTGGACGAAGAGAGCAGGCGTCAGTCACCGAGGAGGCCACACCAACGTAAGCGTAAACCAGAGAGCACAGATGCAGCGAGACCGGAGGGATCCATCTGAGCTTTTTATGTTCTACTTGCAGGACGGTCTCAGTTTATACGGTGTAAAGCTGCTTCAGTCCGGTCTCTGCAATCTGCTCTCAGACTACAGGGGAAATGTGTTTGCAAAGCTCAGGGTAGCCACTGCTGAATGACAGAGAGGACCGAGGGGGTGGAGAGAGATTAAGTGCTGCCAAAGCTCTTGTACACAAAATTAAATAGACAGTGACCTTTTCCATATGGTTAGTGTCAACGTCTCTCTGTTCTCCCTGATCAGAAACACATGGTGTACATTCCACTGTGGCATTTGGATGAATTTGCCAGTCGCTGGAAAATTATGAGCTAAATAAACTTAAATCGGTTCTGGCAACGCCGCAGATGAGCAGATGAGTCTGTGCTTGTCTCGTTTGATTAAAGACAATATTTATTTGTTCCGTTTCAGTAGAAAGTGGCACTGAAAGTGAGGAATACCCAGTGTGTAAATTACACCTTATACAACTCTCTCCTTTAAACAAAATATCAAATGACTGTGTATGTGTATGTACTGTAAACACACCCCTGCATGCACCGGTGTGCATGTTTGAAAGGTCTCACAAACGGGAAATGACAATAGAGCTGGCTGTTTATCTAAACACAATCCCATTCCTCAGTGACTATGGCAACAGGGCCACTGAGCTTTAGAAAGCACGGCAGCAGAACGTTCCTTCCAAGAAACAGCTTTTGTCAGGCTCATAGTTATGCTGGGCTGGTAAATGCATTAGGGCTGATTGCACTGATGCCCGACCCCCTGCTTTGCATGAGTAAATGCATCTCTGTGGGCTACAGCGAGCTTAAGGCCTGCACCACTTCTTGGAAAGCCTCTTCTGCACTGGCCTCTGTCCCTACTCAGACAGAGAGCTCCCACATTTTACAGCCAATTTCCTGGAAACTTTCACTCAACTTTCAAAATTTCTTGAAAATGTCCTGCTTTTAAGCTGTAAATTACAACACAGGTCTGTGCAGTTTGGTTCTAATTATAAAGGAAATGGAGAAAGTGTGGGAATAAGTTTAGATTTGCAACTGATTACTGTTATTTTAGCTTCTTCAAAAGTTGTGTCACATAAGTCTGTGATACAGATGCAGTGTCAAAGGCTTCACACACGTACAGGTACAAATTTAGATATTACACACACACACACGTTCGTTCAGACCTACCTGTCCTCCATTCGTGGTGGAGAAGATCCTCATGGTTCCCCCGCACTGTTTCACATACCAGAGGAACCACAGAGCGGACACCTCGTGGGGTTCAGAGGTCACGTTCACATTGACAAACAGCGTGGCGAAGCGACGAACAGTGCTTGGAAACAGGAAGAAGGATCAAGAGTCTGAATGTCCCAAACATCATGTATGAGATGTTACACAAGCATTTGAATGACAAACCTTTATTTATTCTGCCAGTTTATAACATCTGACAGTGAACAATCAAAGTGCACTGTGTTAAAGACTCCGGTTCTGGGAAAGTAGTTCCCAGAACCGTTATCCTTCTTTGGAGCAGCACATTGCGTGGCCATGGTCCCAGAGACGTGGTGGCAGAAACAGTGATCTGCGTTACCTGGTCCAGCAGATTTTTTCAAAGAGCTCCTGCATGGTCATCTTGTCCCACTCCTCAGCGTGGGGAGCTCTCCAGGGAGCCTCTTTAGGAATCTGAGACACAGGAAGGAGGACGAGTGAGAGACGTTTAGCAAAGGTGAGACACAAAGAGTGGAAAGTAAAAGCAAACAGCGAAGGTGACTCCTGCTTTACCTCCTTGCCCATCTCGTCCATTGTCCTCCACAGGTTGTTGAAGTCCAACAAGACGATGGGGTTCCACATGGGAGGGAAGGAGCCTTTGAACGGGTAGGACCTTCCCTGTTGAGGACACATTAAAACATCTTATACAATGATATGACAAAATATCCATCCATCCATTTTCTATAACGCTTTATCCGTTTTTAAATTTGAACCCTCTGGGGTCCAGGTTTAGTTTGGTTCAGGATCCAGGTTAGGCTTAATACATTTTTGTAAGTAAAGTTATGATAATATCAATAAAACACACTCAGTGTTTTCAGCGATGAACAGACAAAACGCAGAGGGTTAATCCAGCTTTATATTTGTTATGGCACTAAATGAAAAACATGGTCATCTCTGAGTTCCTGAGAATTGTTCATAGTTACAGAGCTGAACTCTGAAAACAGGGGAAACTTTATTAGCTGTGGCAGATTCAAAGTAAAAATATTGGTACTGGCTTCTGAAAACCCCGATGGATCGACCTCAAGCTGACCTCCAGTGTGCTCAGTCAGAATGACTGTGAACAATTTTCAAAGGGGCATTAGACTGTAGAGCGCCAGACTGGTATATCGCCAGTTGTGCAATGTTTTATGACTGATTCACAGATTCAGAGTCAGCAGTTGTGATAAGAGCGTCCACTGCGTCGTTTCCACGGCTGGACTATTGCTCCATTTCTCAACCACACACCTGATTCACAGATGTAGAGCGAGCTGCTGGTTTCACAGGGATCGTAGCTACTTACGTCAACTCTCTGGCAGATTACACGTTAAACTCTGTCACAAGAATGTTTGGTGTTTCCAGGAACTGACTTTAGTTAAAGATCAGTGTTTCTGGCAGGGGGAGAGGACCAGAACGAGGCAGAGGAGGAGGATGTGAAGGAGAAGAAAGAATCCAGAAACTCAGATACACGTGAAGCAGAAACCTCAAGGATTTAAATCCTTAAAGATCATCAGGGGACTTGCGTCTATAAAACTGTCATTTATAGGTTACACTGTCCCAGCTGCAACGTCTTTTACATTGAAAAATGAAATTTAACCAACAGGAACCCAGGTCATAAGAACCTTTTTGGAACCTTTGCCATTGTTTGGATTCACTGTCCTGTCCTTTATTTCAGCTGTGATCAACATTGTGAGCCATAACGACACTGCCTGCTGGAGTTTTCATATGTCTACACCCTCTCTACGCCACAACACCATGTCCAAGTGGAAGATTCCTATTGGTGGAACATGACTAGAAAAGCACTGTGAGATCTGATTCATGATGAAGGCTCAATGCTGAACCCGGAGGTCGTTTTTAGGTCAAACTTGTCCATGGCATGATAATAAAAGCATTTTAACTGTTCAACACAAAGAGAGTGACTGGGATTTTACTTTTATGTCGAACAAACTCATTCTGATTCAACAAAGCGCTTGTGTTTTTTTAAAGATCACTTTTTGTTGCTTCCTTGAAATCACCTCTGAGCTGTGGGAACAGTCTCTGTCCATTCATGCATGTGTGTTGTTGTAACCGTGTAGTCTCTCAGGCGTAACATCATTGACATTTAGACTGACAAGTAAATTTGTTTTAACCTCCATTAAACTCCAGCCTCCCCTGGAAGAAACGTGGGATGGTTACATACAGTGCAGCCTCACAGTGGATCACTGTTCTGCTGTGGCTGCAGGCCCAGAACACAGGCTTTGTGGGATCACTCTCATACTGTTGTACTGGATCACGCTGCACCAGTATTGAGCCAATAACGGCCTTTTACTATATCCAGTATCTCATTTTGACTTGTCATGATATTTGCTGCCATTTAGCGGAGATTCTCTCCGGACCACAGCTACATAAATAGTAAAATATATGTGTTTTATACATGCTACTTTCTGGTTTAGTACTGAAAGATGTCTCTTTTTGCACAAAGTATATATATATATATTTTTTTTTTGGCTAAGCAGATGGATATAACAGTTTAATATGTTCTACACTCAACTTTATACTGAAGAGATAACATATTGCAAAGATACCAGATGTGTTGGGCTCAGTTGTGGGGAAATGTGTATAAAAAGTTTGGAATATTTCCACTTGATTTCTTAATGAAACCATAAAAACACGGAGCCTCGTGTCTGAGCGCTTCACTCAGGTTCTGTCAGCAGACAGAATATAAATGCGTGTCGTACACTGTGAAAGGTAAAGAAATATTTTAAACAGACACGAGAAGCAGATCAGCGCGAGCTTCAAAGCAAATCCATTAAAATGTCAAACATCTTTTGGCTTTGTGACCCTGATGAAAGTAAGATATCTGAAAACAAATGGTGAATAAATCATGGTGTGCTGCTAAACTGCACGTTTGAAAGTTTTACCTTAAGGAAAGCTCAGGACAAAGGAGATTTTAAAAGTAAAGACTCAAATGTTTCAGAAGTTTAGGTACAAAAAACTCCCAAAACGTCAATTTTAAATTGAACCGTTTCTTAAACAGGCCCCAAAGAAACCACTTAAAGACGTGACTGTTGTATAAAAATAACATGGTGCAGAGATTTACTGTCAGCACTGCTCCACTTCTCTGGGATCTGAAAAGCATAAAAGTATCTTGGAAAGACAGAGATATAGATTCATGCATCAAATCTGCTGGTGAAGGGAGCAGTGTTTCATTCACTGGTAAAGCAGGAAGACGAAACAGTAGAACAGGTCTGACCAAGACTGATCAATCAATACCAGGTCAAATACACTGACAAGTATTAATATAAAGCCCATAGGGAACCCTTGTTCCTGCTACAGTGAAGCTAACAGTGCAGTGAGGGCTCAGGTCCATCACCCTGTGTTAGTCTGTAGGTAAACAAAAAAAACTGTGACATTCTGACAGTTAATAACATCCATAGACTGTATAAGACATGGACGTAGCAGCCGTGGCGTTACCCATTGGTTTCGGGAGTTAGTTCTGTGACCAAACCATGGGCATTAGAGCTGCGCCATCTTGGATTTTAGTGGGAGTTGTACTTTCCATATTTGGCGGAGAGGCGGTTACTCTGCGGGTCAGCCGGCCGAGAACCCGGCCACTTAGCTCGGGGCAATATTTAATTTTTACCGGCTTTCACCGCTGCCTCCATCCGCTATCCACTTACAGTTACAGCAGCACACAAACAACAGCAGCCGCTGACTGACGGAGCTGCTCTGTCCATGCAATGCAAATAAAACTGTAGCCTAGCATTCCCGCAATAAACGGACTCTGAGAGCACGGAACACACCGCAGCAGCGTTCCTAACATTAGCTGCTCCGGTCCTCTATCTGTATCAGCAGCGACCAGAAATCGGCTAAATATGCTAACACATGCTAATTAGCGCAAACATCCAGGTAAAATAGTGAGAAATTTACTTACCGAAAAAACTGCAACACAGACTCCTTCGACGGTCGGTTAGTACAGTCCACACTACAACAAGCCATACTGTCACAAAAACCTATCCGAACATTGGCAAACAAACACGGACACCGCAGCCCCTGTCAACCGCTGGAGGCAGCTGGAGGCCTCTGGATGTAGCCGCCTAGCCCAGCCGATGCTTTAGCAAAGAGCTAACTGCCAGTGTCTGTCTATGGAGCTGTCACTGAACGTAACCACGGCCTAATTTATGTAAGAGTTCACGGAGGTGGAAACTATCAATAGAGACCAAAAACAAAAAATGTACCAGGCTGTAAATATTTTAGTTTTTTAGGCTGGATATTTTAACATGGGGATCAATGGAGAATTGCTCACTTCTGGAGCCAGCCCCCAGCGGCAGCCGAGGAACTGCAGCTTTTTGAACGCGGAAGTGATCCTCACTGCTGAAACCTACAACTCCCCCCTTGATTACAACCAGGTAGATATGACAACCAGACCATCAACAGCAATGACAATACACATGCACGCCCATAAAGCTTTTCCTCTTACACTGACACCTACAGGCCTGATGCTCTAACCCTAACCCTGCAGTTATTTATCAATCTGATGTTAGTTTTATTTCACAACTAATCTCTGACCAGGGTCCAGACCGAGACAGAGGACGAAGCGTCTCACAACACACAGTACAGTACTCACTGCCATGCACAAAAATGTCAGTTGCCGCAGAACAACAGGTCTGTCACCATGGCGACGCCAGCAAAGTGAGGAGTGCAGAGGAGGAGAGGGAGAGGAGAGGATGCAGGGCAGCATCTGTGTCCACATCAGTGAGCAGCGAGTCGGCTTCACTCAGAGGATCAACCACACACTTCATGTAGACACAGGTCACTGTGCTGCAGGACGGGAGGTCTTCAAATTCTGTAGCTGTAAACAAACATCTGTTTATGTTTTCTTTTACTGAATTATCACACACGGTGTCGATCTTAAATCTGCTCTCATCAATGGTCCCACAGCAGCAGAGGAAGGACTCAGATGTTTTACTTAAGTAAAAACAGCAATAAAAATATTTCAGTGTTTTTTAAGGATACTCAGAGCACTAAAAGAAAACACGATTATGATTATATTGTTTGCTGGATGTTTTCAACTGTTCACTAACACATTCAATACATCAGCTTTATAAGGTGATAAAACACCTATTATCTATAATCTATTGTGGCTCTTGTGGATTCTTTGTTTGCTCACAAAATTGATTTTCAATATGTTTTTGATGCTGATTGGATCTAAAAGCTAAAGTTTGTTTCTTCACCTTAAGAAATACTTTAAACAAACGTGAAAATTATAAAAACGAGTGTACTGAAGTTCACTGACTCCAATGAGGACACGGTTATAAATCTAATCTCTTTTTCATTTTAGATAACAGTCCATATGAAAACAGAGGGAGAAGGACTTAGGTTCTATGGGACAACTTCTTTCCTTATCTGTAAATATTAACATGTTAAGAATAACTGTAGCTAGGATTTAAACAATCATCGGCCGTTTCTCTCTGCGGTTCTGTGAACGTGCAAACGTACACGACGTCCACGCTGCTGGAGGAGCCATGGGACGATCCAACGCTTTTTCTCAATCTCTGATAACTGGGGATAGTATTTAATTTCTGTCTGTTTCCCCATCTCTGATAGTGATGCCTCATTAATAAATCCTGTGCTGAGAGCTGCAGCTGCCTGTTGGGCAGTAGTTTGCTGATAAGGGAAGCCTGCACTGGCCTTTTGGATAACAATCTGCCACAGAAAAGCTGATTAGCTACGCGGCTTGCTTGAAAGCTAGCCCTAATTACACAATGGCTTGGCACACATGCTGCTTTACTATCACTCTGGCTCCCGTCGTGTGAAGTAATGTGGACCCTATCATGCAGGTTAGGTCAATGTAAATTTCAGCCCACATTCAGACGTGTGCAGTGATTTGGAAACTTTTCCATGCAGGGTCTGTTTAGAGCTCATTTGTCTAAGTAGCTTCTTGGCTAATCCAAAGCCACCTACAACCAAAACCCAGTGGAGTGATACTCACAGCAGCAACGGTTTGAGTCCTTCTGTGCTGCTGATGAGGGGAAAGGTGCAGCAATCAGAGGCTGAAATTAGATCTGATACTGAGATTAGTGATTCTGCAGAAAGGTGCAGAGTCTCCACACACTAAAACCTGACTGGACTGAAAAAAGGCAGCGTTTCTATCACACACTGTCCAGTTAAGAGAAGTCTAATAAATAGGTTTTACTCCTAAGTTTGAGAGCAGGAGTTTTAACTTTCACTGAAGTCTGAAATTTTACTTTTTAGCACTAACTGTAATTTTGGGTCCAGATCTCAGGCCTGTTTAAGTCCAGTTATCACTTGGCTAAATACTGAACATGGGAAGACTACTGTCCACTGCTTCACACTTTATAAACTGGATTAACCACAGAGGATTTTATGACTCGAATGTTGCGTCAACTGTTGGTTTTGGTCTTTTAATGAAGCAAGAAAAAGATGAAAGAAGAACATCACCAGCCTTAATCTTTAATTGGAAACGGTCTCTGAGCATCGAGGTGGAAATTCACTATTTTTGCAGAGTCAGCTGAGGGAGCAGTGACAGCAGAAACACACCTCCTCTCACCACAGCACACGTATGTTTGCACAAATACATGAATGCACAAAGACACACTGCCTGAGCAGCTTTTATTCGGCACAATGCCATGGCAACCAGCCAGGAAGCTACGAGTGGCGCTCGCTCGCGCGTGTGTGTGTGTGTGTGTGTGTGTGTGTGTGTGTGTGTGTGTGTGTGTGTGTGTGTGAGTCAGGGTCTTTGAGTGGATCTTACAGAGATAGTAGCTAGGGAGACACACTCTACACTGTGTGAGCTCCCTCACACAGTGTGGATGGATTCAGAGCTCACACAGTGCTTCACAGCACCAGGGCTGTCCAATCAGGTGCTTTACCAAACCAAAGATTTATTTTCGAGCTGCCGTCTGCGCCAGTTGTGTCACAATGGTGACATTTCAGTTGTGTCAACAGCACATCGGTGCGAAGGACACGGCAGTGAGACGAGCAGCACATTGAAGATTATGAAACCATGTTTCTGTGTGGATTCATATACAGCAACATCTTTAAATGGGTAGAAGAAATATCAAGCAAAGCAAAACTGAGAGCTACTGTGTTATTAAGCAATGACTCACCCTTAACCTGATCAGAGCACACAGGTCTGCCTGTGCTTCCTTAAGATCTGATATCCTGTCTTTCTGCGTCCATTCAGTCCCAGAGAAGGACAGGAAGTGCTGCATTTGGATGATGCTAAATGATGTTAATTTTATAGTCTACCTTCTACTGTATCACGACCTTCAGGTTAAGCTCTTTATAAAAATGTCTGTTTTAAACGATAAAATGATCAGGAGATGGAAATAATTGTTATTAAACAGTTAAAATCTGCTCTGAAAAGATGTGAATACATCGTTGACTGTTACTGATCAGTGAAAATGCATCAGGCCAGCAGTGGTCGACAGAAGACTCACTACACAGGAGCTTTCATTTGAATCACTTCCTCAGCAGATGAGTTTGCCCAGTTGTGAAATTTTTATATCAACTGCTGTTTCCAAGGTTAAGAATTAACTTTCAGTGTCAAGTGAAGAGTCAGTGTTAAGTAGATCTTGTTAAATTTTAAAAGATGGAAATGGATCAACTGTTATCGACTCTGCTCACCTCTACACCACAAAGAACATTTTGTTCTTCTAATGGCAACTTTCCAGATTATCATTAACCAATTATGGTTCTGCAAATTGACCACAGGTGGATTTCAGGCCAGTTTAAGACACACGCTGGGTTCAAAACTCAGTAACTAACACCAGTGGAAATCCCTTCACTGGGAGTCAGCTGCCAGTGTTTACTGTTTGCCTGATAATCAGTGAGTGGCCTCTGCTCTGAACCAGCGTCTTGTGTTGCAGAAAATCTAATTTTTGACCTTTATAATTTTCAGTTTGTTGATAAATTCTTTGAATTGACTTCAGATTCATGAGGAAGCGTTTTGTTTGCAGGAGATTTTCCCAAATCTTCCGGCATGTGAACGGGGTGTGGGCTGCACACAAAGAGGTTTCTATATAAATCAGTGAAAGTGTGTTTATATGTGTGACCTTGTGTCCACACCCACTCCCCTCTCCCCCCACAGGCCAGAAGCTCAAAGTCCATCTCTGAAGTTCAGATTTATTGACTTGAACATAGCATATGTTGAGATAAGCGCTCTCTGTCCCAACTCCACACACACACACACACACATGGAAAGTTGGCAGCCCAGTGATTTACAGTAGGCGGTTTGACCAGGGTACATGGCAGCAACGGCAAATCAAATCAGGTAGAGGAACACAACTGTGTTAAGGACAGCGGTGCGTCCCCACTAATGAGATATGGAGCAAAGAACAACATGAACAAAGGAAGATGGCCTTCCTTCCTCCTTTGTTTGCTTTGGCTGTCCTTTCAACCACTCAGAGAAAAGAGAAACTTCATTACAGAAACCCCTCAGGCAAAGATTAGCATCTCCAGTCACTAATGCTGGAGAGGAGAGGAGAGGGGCGGCTCAGCAGATATGTCGGAAGTCACGGGAAGGACACAGCGCTCGGCTCTCTCCTCTGTGTTACCTCGGTTTTCTCTGCACCACGGGAAAGAGTCAGAGCAGCAGCGCTAACGTAGCTGTTGATCAGAGGCTGAAGGCTGAATCACACTTCCACAGCAGATTGTACAGCTCATCTGTCCTGTCTTCAGCTGTCAGTCACCGCAATTAAACTCAGCTGCCGCTTCTAATTATTACCAGTCAGCAGAGTAACAGCGTATGAAGACTGATTCCCGTGGCAGGTGTGGGGAAGCCTGAGTTTGGTGTAGCTACAGCAACACACCTGGGATATGAGTGAAGGCTGCAGTTTGTGGTGGCGTCTCTATTATTTTGTCAAACCTCCAAAAAAATTATTTCACACAGTTAAATCCAGTTTCATTGAAAATTGAACATTATAACCAACATGAAGGGAGGTTTTGTTGCACAGCCGTTGTATTAGACTGCATTCGTTTTCACTGTGTTCACTGAAGGTTCTACTGAAAAACCAGACAAACTTGTTGTAGGTCAGAGGAACTAGCTCTCAGCATTTTAAATGGTTGATAAATATTTATACTGGACAGTGGCTCTGGCTCAGGATTCCTGTGTAGTTTTATGGAAACGGTCAAACTTACGGCAGACGGCAGACTGAAGGACACATTTAACACGTCTGGTTCTGCCTGCACGGCTCTGACATCAGCCAAAGCTCAGAGCAGAACTTTATCTGCCATCCTAAAAACCACACACAGGCGTCGGGACACTCACATTGACGTAATGCACCAGGTTCTCCTGCTCGTTGACCTTGTAAGTCTTTATGTTGTATTCTCTGGCCAATCGAAGGATGCGGTTCTGAGTTGGTCCAACGTAAGCCCCGCCCAGGTCAACCCACTTCGTCTCCTTATTCTGAAAAAACAAACAAACAAAAAAAACCAACACACAATGTAACATCCAGAAGGTGAACTTTTACATTACAGATATCTCACAGTTTAGTTTCAGCAATAACAGCTTAGCTAGCACAGGCTAACAACTGTCTGCATGCTAATACAAAGATTTTCTCATTATTTAAAAACTCTCCCCTCTAATCGCAGCATGTGCCGTTTGTCCTGGTCTTACCCGCACAGTGAAGGTGCGACCACCGACACGATCCCTGGCCTCCAGCACCACAGGGTTCAGTCCGTGGGCCTTCAACAGCTTGGCCGCACTTAACCCTGCAGACACAGAGAAACATGGAGGTGAGTAAGGGCACATACTTTAGACTTAATCCCCTTTGTAGTGTTCACGCAATAAAGACGAACACGATTGTCAAACTTTGTGACTGAACGGTGTCGTGCCACGCCTTTCTTGAAAGAAGCATTCCATCATGTCTTTGTGAGGCCTCCCTGATCAGGTAACTTTCAGATACATTAGATGGATGAAGGGGATTATGTGGAAACTCTGAGCAGAACGATGAAATTCAAAACTGGATTTTTGTGTAAAAGCAAATCCTGTTTCTCTTCTAATAGTCAGACGTCTCGGTTTGAACTTGGTTTGCACAGGTCCCTCTTGAAAAGGGATTAAATGAAGGATTAAATACCTCACATTTGCCTTTTGAATGACTTGGCTGGAAACTGAGAGAGCTATGGGAAAAACTGGAGAACGTGGGGGGGCAAAGGGGGGGGTGCACTTCACCAGTCAGCTAACCTGCTGACCATGTGAGGGAGAAGGGGAAAAGAGAGGGCACAGCAAAGAGACGTTCACACCGATGCACACACACGTAGAATCCCTTGCATCCAAACAGCTTTTCACACACTGACCTCTCTGCCCTGAATTTACACAGAGTGATTTATGTGACAGAGCTGAATTCATCCTAAACTGACCCAGAGTCTGAAAGTCAAACAATTTAATCTGCAGCTTTCATCATCAGGTTTCTCAGCAGTGTACTCTTTAGCCTCTGCATGCTGTTGGCTCCACACATCACTGCATTGTGGGAGTTGTAGTTCGCATCTTGCTTCATGTTTTTTTTTCTACACAAGCTTATATCTGTGACCTTTTTTTTATTTTTATCAAAGAGCTGAATAATTTCTAACAATACTTTGATGATGCAACTGGGAGAGTTTTCTGCTGATCTGAGCCATAAACGTCACCCGACACTGTCTATGGGAAAAATGAATGAGATGCCTACTTCCAGAATCAGGGGCTGCAAAGTAGCGCCTCCTTCCTTGTAACTCTGTTAATCCCGAGGGTGTTTGATGAGGCTGAAGTCAGGTTTCTGTGCCATGAAAAACGCACCCAGACCAAAAGTACCCAGAGGTTTATGGATGTCCGTATACTTCTGGACATCAGCGTTCAGCATCAGTGTTTCAGGTCTGTAACTTAGCCAAGATTAATAAATGCAGAGCCTCATCCTCAGCAGGTGTCCACATCTGTACAAATGTTGTTTCTGGCTTTTGCCCTAAATTCCCTTCTTGTTTGCCATCTTCACCCTCTTACTGCGTCCATCCAAATCCTGCTAAGCCCTACTGAGACCGGCAGGGTTTGTATTAGCTTAAACATAGCTTGTCTTGTATTACCCATGTTCAGCCTTCCCTCCCTGTGCAAACACACCCAGCCTTCCAGGCTTTGGAGATAGCATTAGCACTAACCAGAGGAGGCTCACAAATCTTCCCTCATTAAATTGATGCTATTACCTGCGCCCGGCTCAAAAGGTCAGTCTCTATCTTGGAAAACAAAGAGCATCTGTCTGCATCTTTTGTTTATGCCTACAGCAATCACTGCAAAAAGTAGCTTCCTGTTTGCATTTTGCTTTGATCGGAGGTCTTGTTTGGATTAATTCAGCTATCATATGAATATGACCGATAGATCAGTGTAAAGCCATCATCACTTCAAAGGACTCACACTGAGCTTTCCCCTGTTGTTTACCTCCATTTCCCCACTGTGAAACAAAGAAGAGGAATGAACTGTGCTGCTGGGAAAACAGACAAACGGAGACTGTTCCCGAACTCAACTTCAGCGGAGAGGACAGACAGCGAGGCCCAATGAAATTCAACTCGTGCAGAAGGGAGGCCGAAAGAGCCAAAGAAAGAAAGTAAAAGTTAAAAAAGTTAAAAAAAAAAAAAAGATTTTGTTCATGAACCCAGGGATTTCTGTCTGGGGAAAAGGAAAACGTGTGAAGGTAAGAACCAAGCCATGGCTTTAACTATCAATCTGTCATAGTGTCTGTTTACAGAGAGAGAGATTTATACACTGAACAAACATCTGTAGGCCTGAAGCAGCTGAGGGAGTAACTGCAGACCACACACCTACACACAACAACATGCTGCAGCTGCAGAAGGCACATCTGCTTACAGAGGCATTCACCAGAAGCCTCATACTAACTTCAATTTAACTTATATTTCATATTAACTTTTTTGCACAGGGCCTGTGGATTTCAACAGCCATAACATATACCTAACAGTTCATTCTGGGTCAATGTTCATATGAGTATTCTCCTTGAAAACAGACAAACTATCCTTTAAAAAACCCAAAATGTATCCATTCTACCCCCAGCCATGATGAACGTGCCTGAAGGGATCACAAACAGAGAAAGGTCAGCCAGTCTTTGGTGTAAACCATGAAGAATCAACGAGAGAGAACACAAATTTCTCCCCCTCCTCCTCCCACTGTCCCCACTCGGAGCCAGATTTCCTATGCTGTTAGAGGCTTTCTGCACCTAAAGACATGCTTGATATTTATCAAACAGACGCAGCCGCCTTGAAGCTCAGTCTTCCTGTCATCTGAGGCGCAGCTGGTGTGCATTAAGCTCTCCATCTCCCTCCTTTGTGCCTATGCATTTAAGGAGGGATCAGACAAGAGCAGGGAGGAGATATGATAAGTGAGGTTGATTGCACTGTGGCTCAGCGGTGAGCACGGCCCAAAACTCAGCCTGTGAAAAGCAGGTGCAAATCTGTGCAGGTATAGTCGACATTAAGTTGTTGTGGGAACTGAACTGACCTGTGCTGAGAGCGAACACCGATCAGAGAAGAGACGGAGGCTTTTGACTCGTGTCCTCATTAGACATGAAGTTCACTGAGCCGCTCATGCTGCACCTCTTGTGTCCGTTTTATATCATTCCCCGTCTTTCATTTCTGTTGAGGTGTGTTTAATGATTTGTCACTGAATTCGTTTTACAGCCTTTCTGCAGGTGACAGTTATTCATTCTCAATAAACATGTTTCCTCAGGTGGAGCCGAGTTGCATCCATTGGAAATGTTGTACCTTCACTGACGAGTATTTCTATAACATTTTTACCACTTTTCCATCCTTTTTCTCAGGTCGCTGATCTAAGAAAATCACACCCTGCTGCGGTATTTGTGTCTTATAAGGCCGCTGCCTTATTTACAGTATCTGAAGCTCCCATCTCTCTCTGCTTAGACTCTCCTCTCGTCTCTTCTCTCTTTATGTGTCCCCCTCTCCTGATTCCCCACCACTGCCCCTCTCCTCACCCCCACAGCACCTCGGGGGTCTGGCTGACCTAATTGTCTGGTCCCTCTGGGATGTTTGAGAGGAAAAAAAAATAAAAAATCAAACTGACTGTTTTCTTCAGTTTTATTGGCCATAGACTTGAATGTACAGTTTTCAAAAACACTGTTATTTATGTGTTCGACCTGCAGGCACTCGACAACCCGGACCCAGACTGTAGGGCTTTTTGTGCAGATCCACACCGTGCAGTAAACGCTGCCATGCAGAACACACACAGATGTAGAAGTGCGCATACGCACATACATGATATGTGTGTGTGCGCACATGCAGATGAACGAGTGTGGATCACAATTTCTATTCTAATGAATTCCTTTCATTATATAACAGCTTTTGTAAAGTTTTCTTAAAAAATATATATATATACTGTATATAATAATTACAACCTGCTACATGCATGGTATTGTCTAATACTTAATTGGACGTTTGGCTTAATATTCTCAAAGTGCAATGAAACTATTCATTAAGTCAGTCTAACATCTGATGGCGTGCTCAGTTGTACTTGACTAATGTGCGTAAACTTGTTACCGTAGAGACGGAGGTTACACAACCTCTGAACTTACAAAGAGCACTACACCTCTGAGGAGCGGCAAAAACGTCCTTCCATCTATGAGGACAACAACTCAAACTGGTCCTCACCGAGACAGAAGTACAAGCACACACACACACGCACACACGCACACACACACACACACACACACACACACACACACACACACACACACACACACACACCACACACCACACACACACACGCACATGCACAAACACATATACACACACACACACACACACACTCCTTTTCATCCTCTGCCCTCTGTGCTGGAAAAAGAGATAGGGACAGACACAGTTTCCTTGACAACAGTCTTTGTTAAGATGGAGCCACTTGGCAGGAACAAACTGCATTTGTATACTCTGTGTGTATGTGTGTGTGTGTGTGTTTAGAAATCCCCGTCTCCCACTGTTTCTGGACTGAGTCTCTGCCGTATTTGTATAATTCAACATAAATACACACAGAATCACACCAATCACTCAGAGAGAGAGAGACACACACACACACAACCAACACAGACTTATATTTATTTTATATTATTTATTACTATTATTAATTATACTATTATTATTTATACTATTGGTGTCGTTTGGAAAAATCCTACAAAAAAATTACAAAAGTGAGGAGATGAATCTGACATAATGAATAGGAGCATATATAAAGTGCATTCTGTGTGCATGTGTCTGTTTGTCTACATGTGTCAGTTTTGTCACAGACTGACAACCTGTCCAGGGCGTATCCCTCCTCTCACCCAGTGAATGCTGGGAAACGGGACAGGCTCTGGATACGATTTGACTCCTGTTACCTGATCATCTACTAAGCTAAGACACTAAACTCATGGTCCTGACCACATGACATCTTGGTGTTTGTTGTGAATGGCGTTGTGAATAAGTTTCTGTAAGCACAATGTGTCTAATCATAACTGTTCAACATGGCTGTACCTAAAAGTCCTCTGGCCATTTCCTGTTTCTGCCTTTATCTCTTCGCCGCTGCATTCCCTCTGTTTTCCCTCGTCTGACTCTCGCCTCGTTCTACCTCTGGCTTTCCACCTGTCATTCGTCCTTTCACTCACAATTGCCCTTGCCATGTTTTGTCCCCCAGTGTTTCCCAGTTGTAACAGCCTAAACCACATTAGCAGGCCTCAGTGAGGGCAGATGAGAGATGACGTGCTCCCTCAGCCCAGAATCTCTCACCAGGGTCCGTCCCCACGTCACATCCACAGCTGGACACATGCAGAGTTTGTTCATGGTGAACATGCTCACTGACATCACTCTGATGTCTGTGTGGTAAATATGAACTACAGCTAGGAGATGCCCCCGACACTTCTCATCTAAGTCTTGGCACAACAATCAAGACAGGCGGATTTCCCAAAATGTCAAATTAAAGAACGGTAGTTTTATCACTGTATGATGCAGATGATTAATGACTGAATTTCACGTTTTCACATGGCGAATGTGTATTTCCTGTCTAACAGTATCAGCCTTTCTGCCTCAAACACTCCCTAAGCTGTCATTTCACTGACTTCACTTTCTCAGGAACTGAAAATGTAAATAAAACATGATTCTTCTTGTTCTGAGAGACGAGTCACTTTATGCTTCTCATGTCTGGAAAGTGTTTAATAAAACACAAACGTGTCTCAACAAACCATTTGACAACTGCTGCTCTGCCTTCTCAAAGGATTCTGCACCATGTCAGAGTCTGACATTTTATTTTCTTTGAAAACTTACTCCGATTTGTGTGTGTCTGTGCGTGTCTGTGCCTCAGCAAAGTGTCCTCTTCAGAAGGACACAAACAAAAAATTCAATAGCAGCTGAGTGACAAGTGAGCCACTTGAATCAGGGCCCTAAAAGGCTCCATATTGATCCGGAGGGGGAGACATTTACAAGACACGCAGCAATCACATTTCCCCCGTCTCATGTTCTCGGCACTGAGACGCTGATTGGCTGTTTACAGGCAACAAGCAGAGCAGCAATATTGACAAGCAGACAGACAGAAGAGTAATACGAGAAACTCGCCAGGTTACCTTGAAGGATTGTCAGTGAATATAAAGATGAAAGCTGCTTTAATTGTTGATTTGACTCTTGGTTTATGATTATGTGTGGGCTTAATTAACTGTCTGACATTTTGGGAAAAACGCAAATGCAACAATTTGGTACAAAACCACCATAAATCAATAAACTGTCAATTTTACATATACATCAGGTGGTGGTGGATAAACAAGTGTCACTACTTACAAAAAAAAAGGAAAAACTAATTAAGAGCAGTGGTCAGATGTGAGTCAGAGTTTAAGGGATCTAAGCAGGAAAAGCGTGGGATGGCAGAGTGGGTGGGTGGACTTCCTGGGAGGGGTGTAACAAGGACCTGGCACCAGGCCTGGCACAGCGGCATTTCTCTGCAACAAAGCAAATAAGTGTATTTCTCAAACTTTAAAATGATAAACATCAGGACGCCACCCACCTGGAAAGGTAACGCCCTCAAAGTAACTGTGGCGAATCATTTTCGTGTTACACTTCGCCTTGATGCAAACACAGAGTACAGCTCACAGAAAGATGAACAATCTGCCCGACAAACACTGGACAGCAAAGGAAAACAGACACATTCACACGCAGCACCTGCCTCCGATGCCTCACTTCTAATGTCACAGGTAGAGATGAGTCCTTCTCCAGTTGTGCAAACATCCACAGGCCACATGTGTTTCTCTCACAATCAGTGTCATCATTTGTAAAATGAACACAGCTGAGATTACAGCTGCACATTTCCCACGGCTTTACCTGCCCCACACAGGGCAAACACAGAGGCGCAGGCACGCAGAAAATGACATATGGAAACACACACGAGCTGTCCATCTGATGATTGTATCTGGCCGCTCAGCCGACAGCTTCTCTTGTTTGCACAGCTGGACAGAGAAAGTGGTGTTCTAGGATTGCGCCCATGTTGATGGAAATAAGACCGGCTGTCAGAGGAGGTAAGGGTTCACGCTGCCTGAGGAACATTCAGATGTGACGTGGACACCAACAGTTTATCGTGCGGACTCAACACCCGAGTCTCCTTGAACGATAAAATGAGACCGAGCAGAGAGCACGAGCTACGTCGGCAGACCGACGCCCAAACGCCCTGCGGCTTTTAAGACTATCAAAGAAGAAGAAAAAGGTCAAGAAATCATGGCACAGTTCTCAGGATTCAGTGGTCGGTCCTGGTTTCTGTGGACTCATAGCTCAGCTCTCACACACACTCTTTTTACAGTGAATGTATGAGCATGTATGTGTGTATGCTAGCACATACACATAGGTCGGAGCTGTTCTTGGTTTTTACCCAGCTCTCTAAATACCAGCTCTGCTTTACAAGAAGAGTGGAGCACATCAGGCACACTGGTACTGAGACATGGACACGCAAACACACATTAAGACATGGACACGCAAACACACATTAAGACATGGACACGCAAACACACATTAAGACATGGACACGCAAACACACATTAAGACATGGACACGCAAACACACACTAAGACATGGACATGTAAACACACATTAAGACATGGACACGTAAACACACATTAAGACATGGACATGTAAACACACATTAAGACATGGACATGTAAACACACAAGTCACTGTTGTTTGCAGTCATTTAGACTCAGGGAACCTCACAGATGAACATTTTCATCTACCTTTTTTTTTTTTTTTTCAATAAAAATATCAACTATAGCCATTTTAAGAAATAATCCAAAATTAACAATATGGATGCACCAGCATGTGCCCAGAAGAACTATCAGCTGTTACTCACAGGTATGGCTAAACCAAATAAACACCCACAACAGCCTAAACACTGACATACAGCTTCCGGTCAGACTGCTCTCCATGCTGTGTGTAGGTCTGCCACCTGTGACTTTTTCACCATATAAACAATAAACACCACGATAGATCCCACTCTGTGAGAACACACGCTGATGAACCGTGCTCGAACAACCACTGTGTTCAAACACAAGCTGTTCGGTGATCGACGAGTTAAACAATCAGCCACACTTCTCTGGAGGAAAGACAAATCATTTCGCAAATTACTGTATCTGCTGTGAATGAGGGATTAATATCATCACAGCACATTACAGGTGAAATCGCTTTCGGTTTTACGTCAAAACCAAGTAGCAGCCGATGTGGTAAAAACCCGTCCGATCCCCTGACTGCTCAGGTCGTCCCGTTAGACCCGTATTTAGTGATGATCTTTGAACAAAGAGTTGAAGTCATGGCATCACTTCCTGTCTTGCCTCTGTTCCACTACCTCCAGTAACTCAAGGCAGTCCGTCACTCTGCTCTTCTTTCATTGGTCTGTCTGAAAAATGAAGCGTTGTTTTCAGGTTGTGCATTTGGTTCACGAATGTTTTCCTGTTTTCACTCATTTGGAAAAACATCATCAAGAGAACTGACCCGTAATTTCTACTGAGCGTGTTGTAATTTTACAGTCATTTAACTTTACTGCCGACTCTGAACGGGCGTGAAGTCGAGGAATCCAGCAGAGTTAACAGGCCCTCGGCCTCTCAGTCTACTCCTCAGTTTAATGGCGATAAAGACATCAGACTCAGGAGCAACACGTCCACTAAACCACTTACTCTTCACACTGTGTGTTTCTCTGTTTTCACATCCATCTAAAGTTCCCTCTTTATGGTCCTAACAAATACTCATTTCTCTTTCTCTCTTCCCCAATTCCGCTCTTTCTGTCTCATTCCTCTTTTCTTTCTGTCCCAGTTTGCCTCATTATGCTTCCCACATTCACAGCTGCTGAGAATAAACAAGAGGAAGTGGTTCCGTCCTTCTCTTCCCTATTATTTCTGTTTTCCGCTCCTCTGTCTCTCCTCCCCCTCCTCTTCCCGTCTCTTCCTCGGCATCCTCTCTGCTGCTGGTTTGATAACACGCTGTCACAAGTGTTTTATTTTTTTCTCAGAAAGTGCTGCCTGCCCCTCGAGGGTCTCGGTCCTGCTGGTGGGCGGCTGGCAGGCAGGAAAATGACAACTGCATTCGAAGGCAAAGGAGAAACACACATCTGAGGAGGGAGGGAGGGAAAACAGCACTGCCTCTCCTGCTTGTTTCATCTGTCCTTTGATTGGACAGTGATTGTTATATGTGGACCTCATTGCAAACCAGTAAAGGGCAGCAGGATAAACAAATGGTGTAATTACAAGACCCTAATGTGACACAGGGTGGGAGAAAGCCATGGGGGGGTGGGGGGCTGTCTGCCAGTGTTATTACATTAACTGTTTTTCTGAAGCTTTTGCTTTGTGCTTTGACTGGTATTTGAACTGACACTGACCTAAATTCTTCACTGTCTAACAGACAGACGGATGTGCCCGCAGACAAACAGTCGATTGAACTGTCAGTCGAACAGAGAGGGGACAGCGGTAACGCAGGGGGAGCAGAAAGGGCAGAGGCTCAGTCACTGCCAGGCCGAACCACCATCAGTCAGTACAGCAAGCTGACAGGCATTTAAATCCTCCTGCTGCACCTGTTCACCTGCTGCAGCGTCACAGTGCTTTAAACGACGTGCAGCTGCAGAAACACACAGACGAGCCAGGGACAGCGGAGACTCATCAGTCACACGACGCCACGCGTTTCAATCCAAATCTCCAGGTCTGTTCTGTCCACGACACGAAATCCTGCTCAAATTTAAATCTACAACTAATGAGATAACACACAAACACATTAACGGAGGAACAATACTCCACCTCACCCCACCCCCAGAAGGCCCGTCCACACGAAATAAAATGTTACCTAACAAGACCAGTCTGCTTCAAAGGAAGCTGCAGAACCTTTGGTATTTCCACAAGGAAGCAGAAAAAAAACAAGTCTGTTTCCCTGCGAGGACTTTTTATTTTTTCCTGTGTATTATTATTATTATGTTAATATCATTATCGTTGTTGTTGTTGTTACAGTTATCATGGGAGAGATGCAGCCACCATAATTAGCTTATGCGCTGGAGTAAGTGGGGGGTGGCGGGGTGGGGGTGTTGTTGGGGGCGGGCAGCGTCTGCAGCCTTTACATCATGAACACCAGCCACTGACAGCGGAGCAAATGCAGCGGACCCAGGTGTGATTGTTCACGTGCGGCTGTTGGACTCATCCTCAGCCTCTAAGTGGCTGACACACACACACACACACACACACACACAAAACAAAAACATGTGGCCAACTTTATGACAAACATGTTTAAAACAAACAGGTGAAGTCACGTGTCTGCCTTATGGAGGCAAGCGATAATAATTTATGAGGACCCCCCCTCTCACTCTCACTCACACACACACACACACACACACACACACACACACACACACACACACCTTCCTCTTACGCAATACAAAGTATGCTCTGGCTGATTAGCCGTTACTTAGCAGGCGCTGCGGTGGAGATACAGCGGTGGACAGGGAGAGAGGCAGCCTCACGGAAGAGACGGGAACGCAGAGACACTGGATTGCACACCTTGAAGAAGGAAACCCCGTGTTCTGCCAAATAAAGTCTCTATAATTCTCAGCTGACTGCAGAACCGGCTCCGGACAGCGGCCGTGCCACTTCTCGGCAACAATATACGAGGGATTCTTGTGCAACAGTTGTCCGGTCACCTTACACAAGGCGCATCAGGCAGCTACAGGCGCTGCGCGGTGCTTAAGCGCCAATCAATTTATCTCCACGGTTTGTCTCCGCCAAACCACGCGGAGCTAAATAAAGTTTAGCGATGTTGCTCTTACCTGATATGCCGCCACCGATCACTATAACATCGTAGGTGTTGCTGGGTGCAGTCATGGTGCTGTCTTTCTTGTCTGTCCCTCCCCCGCTCTGCCGTGTCCGCTCGCCGCTGAACGCAGGGCGCACGGAAGAGCGCATCTGTATTAAAAAGCTCCGGCCAGGCCCACTCCCTGCAGACTCCGCCCCCCGATAGTAGAGCAGCGCGCTGCCTTGTTGCACAGGGCGGATAATTAGGCCCGATGTATCTGCGGAGACTTTGCTTTTTACCTGGTTTACGTGCAGTATCGAAACGTTCAGGACGCAGACTTCGCTCCTGATCAAGGTCTCCTCTTATCAACGAAACTGCATCCGGCTTTTGGCTGCGCGCATCAAAGGACCTGACTTTGTTCAGCTGCTGTAACCCGTTTAATTTATGACGTTACCGTATTTTAAATACTAAGAAAATCTGTTAAGAAACTTCATTTAAAAAGTTGATCCCAGTTTTTCCCCCTCCGCCTCCGAGCTCTGCTTCTCAATCACCTAACCCCTGCAATAAAGACGGAGTAAATAAAAGATACCATCTGCATGAATGAAAGAATGTCCCCTGCACTCAGAGTCACAGGCACGGTCTCACCATGCGACTGACGTGGTGATGGCCGTTTATTCTGCTTAGCCTCTGCTCAGTACTTTGCTCCTAAAGCCTCCAGACTCTGAGGCTCTGAACTTGACTGGCATGTTATTTTCTGGTGTAATTTCCTCCTGGTCTCACATTTGTATTCTTTAGTTTCTGTTGCCCTCCTGTAGCTGGTCGGTCACCTGTGGCCCAGAGCTGATCTTTGCTCAGACTGCGTGGCCTGCATGTAGCTTGGATCATTTCTGCAAAGCACTGAGAAATTCCAGCGTCTGGTGGTGAAGCTCCGTTTGTGAACTGTTGGAGATGAAGTCATCCCACTGTCCGAGACTAACGAGGGTCCAGAAGCTAATGGTGTGCATGAGTTGCTCAGGTGCAGTCACACCTGTAGAGGCCCCACACAGTCTGTATGCTGCTGACTTGGTTGATTTATTACCCAAACACTTGTTTTATTCTTTGGTTCTTATTGTAAAATTACCTGTAATCACTGACTCAGTTTGTTGCCTCTGTGAGTCTCAGCTGATCAGCTGTAGAGGGTCTAACATAAGATGTGATTTGCAAGCATGTTTCCACTGCAGATTTTCAGGTGGGTTGACACTAAACGAAGGGCCCCCTAGTGGGTTAATCTGACCACAATTGTGATTAATCCTAATCCTCATGATCTAATTTATGGAATAAGCTACTAAAGTCCCACGCTAGCACATCCCCGTCCTTACAGGGACTGGAGGAAGAAGGGGGGATTTAAGAGTGTAAAGTGATTACATACACTGAGTTAGCAGTTGACATCTATACATTCTAATGTAATCCAATACTTTACAGTTTGTTTCTTTAAATTCATGTGAGAATAAATTTGAGATGAACATTCTGTGGTTCTCATGCTCCTCACGATGAAAAGTACGTAGAAGTTTTAATGTAAAGTATGAAACAGAGAATTTTTGTCAGGGGGCCATATATTTCTGTTGGGGGACCAGATTTGGCCCATGGACCACTGTTTGACTATCACTGATCTAAAAAAAAAAATCCCTTTTAACTGTCTGTATAAAACCTGGACATAAACACATCTGTGGTCATGAAGACCTTCGAGAGACTGGTTCTGACACCCTGCAGTTTTCCCACCAGGCAAACAGCTCATTGGACGACCCAGTCAACATGGGACTGGACTTCGTCCTGCAGCACCTGGACTCCCCACGGACACATGCAAAGCTCTTGTTTGCGGACTTCAGCTCAGTGTTCAACACCCTCATCCCAGAAATCCTCTGATCCAAACTGACCTACTTCACTGTGTCCGCCTCCACCTGTCAGTGGATCATCAGCCTCCTGACAGACAGGAAGCAGCAGGTGAGGTCTGAGAAAATCACAGTCAGAGCTGCTGCACCTCCATGAGTGAGATGAGAGCTCACACAGCCAGAGTCACAAGAACATGAGAGGAACACACTGAAAGCTTTGGAGAGGACAGTGGACTTAAGGAGGAACCCCCCAGCACTGCCCCCCCCATAGACTGTATAAGACATGGACGTAGCACCCGTGACGTCACCCATTGGTTTCGGGGAGTCAGATCTGTGACCAAACCATGGGCATTTGAGCTGCGCCATCTTGGATTTTAGTGGGAGTTGTACTTTCCACATTTGGCGGAGAGGCCGTTACTCTACGGGTCAGCCGGCCGAGAACCCGCCCACTTAGCTCGGAGCAATATTTAATATTTACCGGCTTTCACCGCTGCCTCCATCCACTTACAGTTACAGCAGCACACAAACAACAGCAGCCGCAAGGGAGTCCGACCAAGATGGCGTACTGAGTAGTCGCATCAGCCCGAGCTCCTAATAGAGTCCCGATGTGAAAGTTTATTGAGGCTTGATACTCCACTTTTTTGATTGATAATAAGACTCAGCCTAAATATGAAGAAAAATATCAGCGCTAAACCCTCAGCTGTAAAAAACCTCTCGCTTAATAGCGAGCACGACTATTCAACTCCCATGGAAACAGCTAATGCTAGCTGCAACAAACGGGACAGGATGATGACACCTGTAAGTACCCCAGAAAAGTCACACACAGAGAAGAAAGCCAAAAGCTCACCACGGGAAGACATTACCGACACTTCTACCGACGCTATTCTGAAAGCTATCGAAATGCTGGGGAAACGTTTTGATGACCGAATGGAGGAAGTTAGCAAACAAATGCAACAACACAGCACCATGCTAGCTAATATCGCTAAATCTGTGCAGCTTAACTCAGAAGAGTTGGAAGAGTGTAAAACGAAAATAAAAAGCCTGGAAAAACAGATGGAATCTCTCTCGAAAGATAATGATAACATCAAAGCACGTTTATTGATGCAAGAAAGATATAAAAGAAGATGGTGCCTTCGTGTTAAAGGAAAGCCAGAGAAAGTGAATGAAAACATCAGAGCAGAGGTTGTGGAGCTTCTGGGAAGAATCGCTCCAGACCTGAAGACGAAGATGGATGAAGAGGTGGATGTTGTTCACAGAGTCGGGCGAGCGACGGAGAATAAAAACCGACAAATCATCATCCTGTTTGTGAAACGTGCCGTAAGGGATGACATCTGGAAACGAACGAGGGCTTCTCCAGTGTGCAAAGTAGAGGGAATCCGATTCGCCGAAGACTTAACTCAAGAGGACTGGAGGTCCAGACAGGCTCTGTGGCCTCAGATCGATCAGGCGAGGAAGGAAGGGAAGGCTGCGGGGTTCAGAGGCCCCTATGGATTCATCGAGGGCAAGCGCATCACAGAAACTCCTGGTATGGGCTGATACTAGTTTGAAAGGAATAATCAGTGGTACAGTTCAGAAGATGGGACTTTTACCTCAAGATTTTTCTAACCCACCTTCTTATACCTTTCATAAATCTTGCTTATGTGTTCTCTGTTTCAGTTAAAAACTGACATTTCTTTTTTCTCTGTTAATACAAGGGGACTTAAAGACTCAGTTAAGCGCAAAGCTATTTTTCTGTTTTGTAAGGGGCAGCAAGCCAATTGTGTCTTTCTACAGGAAACTCATTCTGATGAGACTGATGTTAAGTTCTGGTCACAACAATGGGGAGATAAAATATTCTTCAGTCATGGTACAAACCGGTCAGCTGGAGTTGCCATCTGCCTCAACAGATGTCCTGGTAAGGTTTTGTGGAACAAGGCAGATAAAGATGGACATTGGATTGCTTGTGTTTTGAATGTGGACAACGTGATGTTTAGTATGGTTAATATCTATGGGTACAACAATGATCAAAAAAACAAAATTTTGCTCTATCAAATTTCAACACTTATCAACGAAATGAAGTCAAAATTCCTCACTGATCAGGTAATAGTTGGTGGTGATTTCAATATAACCCCTGATGAATGGATGGATCGATGGCCCTCAAAATTCTTAAGGGAACACAGTAACCCGATAATGGAAAATTTCACCAAAAATAATAATCTAATTGATGTCTGGAGAACTTTAAATGTAAATGTGAGACAGTTCACTTGGCTCAAACCTAATGGGCTAAGCAGATCACGTATTGATTATTGGTTGGTTTCAAATTCAGTTTTACAATATATTACAGAGACAACAATATCTAATTCCCCTTTAAGTGATCATTGCACTATCTCTCTCAATCTTAAAAACAAAGACCAAAATAATAAATTCAAAAATTATTGGAAATTCAATTCCCAATTGTTAAAAAATGTAGAATACTGTAACGCTATTAAAACACTTATTTTGGATATCAAAAATGATGAGGCTATTGGCACAGCAATATCAAAATGGGAATATCTAAAATTCAGTATTAGAAAACTTTCAATAACATTTAGCAAAAATCTAAACAAAGTGAGAAGAGAAGAAGAAACAAGTGTGATCAAAGAACTTATGAGTCTCTATAGTAAGTTGAATTGGACTGAAGAAGACAAAGAAAATATCAACAAATTACAATCCAAATTGGATGAGATATATGTACATAAAGCCAAAGGTGCGTATATAAGGTCCAGAGCCAAATGGATAGAGGAGGAGAAAAAATACAGCCTATTTCTGCAATTTAGAAAAACGGAGACAAGAGTATAATTCAATTTGTAGTCTGATAATAAATGGGGAGGAATGCACAGATAATAAACTCATCTCAAAGGAAGTCCATAATTTTTACAGTAACCTTTACAAATCATCATATTCAGAACAAAATGCCACATCCTTCTTTGACAAATTAAATAATCAAATTCCAATAATTGATGATAACTTTAAAGAAATATGTGATGAAGATTTAAGGTTGGATGAATTTGATTGTGCCATTAAAACCATGGCATCTGACCGCTCACCAGGGCCAGATGGAATAACAACAAATTTTTATAAACATTTTTGGGAAGATATAAAACTGTTATTATTCCAAGCTATAATTGAATGTATAGATCAAAATGAACTCATGGAAAGCATGAAACAAGGGGTAATCAAACTCATTCCAAAACCCGGAAAGATAAAAAATTCTAAATAACTTAAGACCTATAACACTTTTAAATACGGATTACAAGATCCTCACAAAGGTCTTGGCTACAAGATTAAAAGTTGGCATCTCCAAAATAATTAGTCAAACACAGTCAGGATTTCTTAAAGGCAGATCGATACATAATAATATCCGCTTGGTTTTGGACCTTATTGATTATAATCACCTAATTAAGGATGACGGTTTCATATTGTTTCTGGACTTCCACAAAGCATTTGACTCTATCGAACATGCTTTCATTCTTAATACATTTAAACTCTTTGGGTTTGGTGATACATTTATTGATATGATTGCCATGTTATACAAAGATATTAACAGCTGTGTCTCCCTCTCAGACGGCACATGTCCCAGGTTCAGGATTGAAAGAGGCATCAGACAAGGCTGCAGCATTTCACCTCTCTTATTCATTGTTGCCACTGAATTATTAGCTATCACTATCTTAAATTCTTCCATTAAAGGATTAGAAATAAATAACAACAGATTAATCATAAGTCAGCTTGCTGATGACACAACAATCTTTCTAAAAATAAAGAACAAATCCCTTTGGCCTTGGATACAATACAGACTTTCTCTCAGGCTTCTGGTCTGCTCCTGAACCTGGACAAATGTGAACTCATGAGTATTCACAATTCCTCTGAATCCTCATTGTATAATATCCCCATCAAAACCGAGGTCAAATATCTAGGAATCTGGATAACTAAATATGCAGATGAAAGGGTAAAAAAGAACATTCAAAATGTTAGTGAAACATGCAAAAAACGCTTAAATATTTGGTTGCAAAGGGATTTAACACTGTTTGGAAGAACTATGTTAACTAAAATTGAGTCATTATCCAGATTAATTTATCCAGCATATTCTTTAGCAATCCCCCAAAAATTTATAAAGGAAATTAATAGAACAAACTTTAACTTTATATGAAAAAATAAACATCATTATATTAATAATAGAGACTTGATAAAAGGTTATGAGGAGGGTGGTATAAAGGCAATTGATTTTGAGATTATGAATATTTTGCTGAAAATTAGATGGCTCCAGTCCTTTTGAAAAATGATAATGGGATATGGTTTTCACTACCTGCTTTTATTTTTAATAAGGTTGGAGGTATTCAATTTCTGCTCGTATGTGATTTTGAAATCTCCAAGCTTCCCATAAAACTGTCGAAATTTCACCAACAGGTTCTATTACATTGGAAGATGATATTCAAGCATAATTTCAGCCCCCATAATGTACCTTTATGGAATAACAGGGTGATATTGAATCGAAGAAAATCTATGTTTATAGAAGAGTGGTTAACAAAGAAAATTTGGTCTATTTTACATATAATGGATGAAAATGGAAATATACTTGAATTTAATGATTTTAATGCCAAATATAACATGTCCTGTTCATATAACGTATACATGACAGTTGTACAAAATATTCCAAATGCCTTTATCCAATCAATAAGAAATAATATATTGTGCATATCCTGCCCAAATTTACATAAAGTGAAATTAGATGAGTTGGACCTAGTAAATGAAAAATGTAATAATAAATTTATTAGGAAGTACTTAGTAAATATTTTATTTTCAGGTATAACGAAAAGTTCATTGTCTCTCAGAGATTACAATAAATCTGAAATTTCATCAATTCGAACAAAATATTTAAAATTTCCAATTTCTCCAAAATGCAAAGAAGTCCAGTTTAAAACTATAAACAGTATTTATCCTTCGAATGAATTCATGAAAAAAAGATTCAAATTTGAAGTAGAAAATTGCTATATCTGTAAAACAATCCCTGAAACAACAGAACACTTATTCTATGAATGTGAGTCAGTCCAGAATTTATGGAAATCTCTTCATGATTTAATATCTTCCAATTATAGAAATTACAACATTGAATTCTGGTCCTTTCAAAATATTCGAAACGGAGTTGTGCTTAAAGATAAAAGAACTGAATTTTTGATAAATAATTTTATCATTATTACAAAATACTTTATACACAAATGTAGATATGCCAAGTCCACCCCCTCATGGCCTGCTCTTAAAAATGAATTTTTCCTCCTCCAAAAGTGTCTGAGACGCTTAGATATGCCCAATGCAAATAAATTATGCACAATTATAGATGAGCTTCATTTATTCTAGCCCCTTAAAACCTCTTATTTATTTTATTTTTATTATTTTTTATTGGTATTTATTTAATTCCTTTTCCCTTAATTTATTTTTTTGAAACAAAGAAGGTGTTTTCAAATTTGTACTGTATTTGGATGTTATTTTGAGATTGTCATGTTCAATTGTATGTTCATATTTGTCTGATGTTCAATAAAGTTGAAAAAAAAAAAAAAAAAACAACAGCAGCCGCTGACTGATGACGCTTACTGAACGAGACGAAATAAAATTGTAGCCTAGTATTCCCACAATAAACGGACTCTGAGATCACGGAACACATCGCAGCAGCGTCCCTAACATTAGCTGCTCCGGTCCTCTATCTGTATCAGCAGCGACCAGAAATCGGCTAAATATGTCATAAGCCAGCGACAAAATATGCTAATACATGCTAATTAGCGCAAACATCCAGGTAAAATAGTGAGAAATTTACTTACCGAAAAAACTGCAGCACAGACTCCTTCGACGGTCGGTTAGTACAGTCCACACTACAACAAGCCATACTGTCACAGAAACCTATCCGAACATTGGCAAACAAACACGGACACCGCAGCCCCTGTCAACCGCTGGAGGTAGCCGCCTAGCCCAGCCGATGCTTTAGCAAAGAGCTAACTGCCAGTGTCTGTCTATGGGACCCGCCCCCCACAGTGTTCACGGAGGTGGAAACTATCAATAGAGACCAAAAACAAAAAATGTACCAGGCTCTAAATATTTTAGTTTTTTTAGGCTGGATATTTTAACATGGGGATCAATGGAGAATTGCTCACTTCTGGAGCCAGCGCCCAGTGGCAGCCGAGGAACTGCAGCTTTTTGAACGCGGAAGTGATCCTCACTGCTGAAACAGGTTTCTGGTTTCCACGGTCTCTCAGGACTCAGTCAGCAAAAAGGCCCAGTGGAGGTTTAACTTCCTGTCCGAGCTCAGGAAGTTCAGCTGCCTGAGGATCTGCTAATCCAGGTCCACCTCGTTCTCTGCACATCATCACTGTGTGCTTTGACTCGGCCGTTGAACAAGACAAGAGCAGACTACAGCCACTGGTGTCGACCTGCCCACTGTCCAGGACTTGTACACCTCCAGAGTCACTGCAGACCTCCCCACACCCTGGACACAACCTGTTCCAGTTCCTGCCTCTGGTGGGCGCTGCAGAACACCGCAGAAGACTGTACGGCAGAACAACCGGACACATCGACAGTCTCCTCCCATGTACCATCACTCTGACCAACAGTTAATCCATCATGTGCAACAACACTGTCGCACTAAAACGTCCACTTACCCACAAATCACATTTATATTATATTAAACTCCCCCTGTGCAGTAATGTGTGTGACAGGCCGGCTACATACAACACACACACGTTTACGTTACAGTGTACAGAACCTGCTGCTGTCTGAATATCAGCTCTCAGTACACTCACACACTTCGTACCACTTGTTTCCTTCTTTACAACTTTCAGAAACATTTATAAGGACATTGGACGTTGTCATACCAACATATGTGTATCTATATGTTTTCCATTTTGCCTTTTTCACCTCTTTGCTCGTACATCAGTCTTATGTTTATTGATCTTTGTTAATGTTTGTTGCCCTTGCTGTTGATGTGTGTCCATGTGTATCTTCCTGAACACTGCTACCATTAAATCAGGACACCTCTCACCTGCTCGTCAGAAAAATACTTTTGGACTTGATAACACTGACGTACTCACTGCCTCTTGTTGTTTGGTCTGTTCCTGGTTCATCAGCTGATGAGGTGCAGCTGTGGAGGCTGACAGCAGGTCACCTGAGGTAATGATGTTCAGTTTAGAACAGTTATAGAACAACATGAGAACACACTGAGGTCTTTGGTGCTCCACAGTGAGTGTGAATACTGTACCTGTCCTGCTCCTTTCATGTCCATCTTCACCCTGTGTTTGTGTCCCTGTGTGAAGGTAACGAGATTTAAATTAAACCCAGCTGCAGGTGTGTGGAGAGCAGCTGGTCAGCAGAGGGCGGCAGTGGCCCGGACGTCACCGGCACTGAGCTCAGGCTGATAGAGTCAGGCATCAGATGAAATGTCTATTTTTTTTTTAAAGTTTCAACAAAAAAACTATTCCTTCAGTAAAAAAGAAGGAACAAACACACACACACACACACACACAACAAACAAACCCATTCCATCGCTGTTAACTCATATTCCTTCTTGCCTCTTGCAGTGTGATGCATTTATAATTCTTTTCCCTGTTAAACGTCTTAATATCCTTTTGACGTTTTGAACATTTATAACTGTGATGCATCTCGTTCACCTCTGAATTTTTTCTTTCGTTGTAGTTTATGACAAACTGTTTATTTAATAATTTCCCTCTTTGTTTTTCATGCTGAGCTGCAGTTTGGGAAATTCCCAAAGAGGGAATTTGCAATGATTGTTACTGATGAATGCTAATAATTGATTTGTCTGATCCAAAGTCTCATATTAACTTCAGATCATCTTTGGTGGATGTTTTTACACAAATGATGGGCCGTGAGTTTTATCCCGGTCTCTTACACTGAAGGGAAAAACAGTGTGAAAACAGAGTGAACCTGTTGTTTAAGTGTGTGAACATTTTAACACAACAGTAATTATTGTGTTCATATTCTCTTGGTAAACTATGTGCTGACAGCTCCATCACAAAGCTCGGCTCAAAACAAATGTGCACTCAGTGAATAGTCACATTGTCAACCCTCCAGCACGTGGTTGTTGTCCATGTTTCACGTCTGGCATTTTAATGGAATGCTAAACACACAGATGTGAACTTCTTTTTAACAAGGAGGCACCTACACTGTGCTTCAGTTCAATGAAACGCCTCTTTTCTGTGATTTTTATTAAACGCTTGCATGGTTGTGATTAGGATCACAGATGAATAAATGCGTGCGATGTCTGCTGATGTGAAGGGTTATAAAGAGACCACATGTGCCTGCCTGCCCGCCTCGCACCTGGAGACAGACTGAGATGAATAACTGTATTTGATGAATGATAGTTCTGCTCCTTTAATTACAAAGTCTGGAAATCACCATCTCCATGTTTCTCTGTGAGGACGGAGCACAGTTAGCAGCAGCTTGACAGCCTTTATCTTGCCCCTCTGTCTTTCTGCCACACTGGTTCCTCAAATAATTATACCTCCTCTCCACTAATGTGTGTGTGTGTGTGTGTGTTGATGAAGGAGAGACAGAGTGAGAGGAGACAGCAGAGAAAGGCAGATTAATCTCCAGAGTGGAGGGGAAAGCGATTTTATTAGGCTCACGTGTGAAGCAGCCGGCCGTGCTGTCAGTTGTAGTCGGGATTGAAACGTCCACAGAGCAGAGCAGCATGTTGTGCTGTTTCATGGGGGAGGATAACGTTTCAGCTCTGAACACAACAAAGACATCTGTACATGCTGCACATGGATGTGTGTATGAAAACCATCCAGAGTACTTCTGACTGTGCTGAACACTCTCACACATTCACATACATTTAATAAAAAGGATTTTAATGGGATATTTAATTGATCCACGCAGGCAGATTCACTTTTTATTCCCCCTCACAGTCACTGATGTGACGGCTGAAAGGACAGTCCTGACCACTGCAAACCTCCCCCTGTTTATTCATTCATTTAATCCATTTACATTCAGCCTTATTCTACCAAAGGCTGGAGACCAACAGGCTGGTTTTCAGTCCAGGTTACATTCTTCATGTTTGGCCTGTAGTACAATCTGAAACTAGATGGAAGCAAAGAAATGTCATAACTGATTTTTCTTATAGTTACTGTTTATCTACGTGTTTAACAAGAGAGAGCTTGTCTTTAAATTCAGTGTATTTACATTCTGTCATGATGTGTTTATAGTAGTTTGGTTGTGGAAGCTGGAGGCCATGTTCCTGTGCTGCCTTCACGTGCACATGTTTGTAATTTAATGTTGTTTTTAAGTTTATCCCACTGATTTCAGCCCCACAGCCGAATCAGAGGTGGTTAAAGTTCCTGCTAGTTCAAGCTGAACATTTCAGACTGTAGCTGCTGAGACTGCATTGAAATATTTTACTTTGAAAACCTGAATTTGGACAGTTTGAATTACCGCCTTTGAAATTCTGTGAAAGTTTCACCAGGGTTCCAGCAACTTCTCTCTTTTCTTTCTTGGATTGTGTGACTGACAGGCTGTGACCTGACAGGACAAAGGTCTGATTGATTCCCTCAGGCTCGATGGATTATCCTGAGGTTCAAGTTTGAATTCCTTCATGTTGAATTTTGTGTGTCTGGGTTGTGTCTGTGTCTGGATGTGACCGATCCAGATCAATGTTTAAAATGTTGGATCAGAGTTGGACTGAACTGCATCTGAGCAGCTTTGAACACTGGACACGAATTATTGATCTGAGCTTTTGCACAACTTGAAAAAAAAAAAACATCTGGAGATTTAAAAATTTAAGCCACATAAATTAATACAGATGAGTTTCAAAGTAAATCACATCAATACTATAAACCCATTTTTATTGAAATTTGAAGTCTGAGTATTCAGAGGGGGTTAAATTTTAAAAAAGGTGACCAGTTGCTCATGAAATTGAAATGATTGTGGTGTTTCTTTGCTTCCAAACCTCCAGTAAGTCTGTTCAGTTTCACTCTGAATGCACTCAGAGTTTTGTGGTGTTTTTATGAAAGAAGAAACCACAGTTAGAACATTGAGCCCGAGTTCTTCATTTTCCAGTTCAGATAAACTGACCACACGTTCTGATGGACGATGTTTGAGCCTGACACACACACACACACACACACACACAAATTACATGAAACTCTATGTTCATTACAGTGGACCGTGAGGATAATGCACACAGGCTTACAGAGCAACCATAGCACTGTTTGACCGGAGTGTGTGTCCTCCAAGTCAAAACACTGGACTTGTCATTAGTAACAATAGTTTGATGATAGTAGCCACAGTTTCAATAATGTTGACAGGAACATCACAAAGACTCAGATAGAATAGTTTACAGTTAAAATGAGCACTGATAGCTCTGACAGGAGCCAGGAGCCAGGACCCAGAGGCCGACTGAGCCTCGTCTGCTTTCATCCTCCTTCCACTGTCTGACTCCACATTTTTATAGTTGATGGGATGAGCTCTCCTGTCAGCATCGGTCCTGTTTTACACTGCTAGATGAAGGTCTGCAGGGAGCGTGTAAAATATTACTGGGTTATTAAGCACGGCGCAGGTGCCCCTCTATAGATCCACCACATGTCTGGGCTCATGTGGACCCGCTTGATCTCATGGAGCCTCGTCCTTTCCCAGGCTGCTTTTTAACGAGGCGTGTTGTTTTGTTGTCAGATGCGTGGTGGAGTTTTTATGGAGCTGGACACATATTTGTAATGAGCTCTCAGACTGCGGTTCGTGAGCCTGTATGTTATGAATTACGGCCTGTAATGAGTATGGTGCGTCTCTGCAGTGAGGAGGGTCTCTAACTGGCCCATGGGAGCAGCAGTTTGTGGTGTTTGGCCTTGTGTGCTGGAGAAATATGCTTCTTATGATTTGTACTGATTGAATGCACATAATGGAGAGGGTATAGTATGTTCTATCAGAGTCCCAAGGGCTGCAGGTCAGTCTTAAGGCTGATGTGAGGGTGGTATGATCGCTCCAAACTATCACTTCCAAGATAACAACAAGCACCTTGAGCTGCTGTCCTCTGGGGCAACGTTCTGATCCAATAATCAACCGAAACGCTGTGGATGGCTTTAGATTAAGGTCCAAGGCCGAGAAAAATGCTGGGTCTTGAGAGTCTTGAAGGTTTGGGAGGGTGCTGCTCCCAGCTCAGCTGCACTCCTCACAGTTGCAGGCTAGGATGTATCTGTACGTGGCCGTAATGCGAGTCCCGCCGGCGCAGCGCAGCCTCACCGCCTTCAGCTTGGAGGTGTGCGGCCGGCAGCAGGAGCAGGTGCTCTTGAAGGGCTGCTTGAGCACCGAGCTGAAGGAGATGAGGGGGTCCGAGCGGGTTGTGTGGCTGCAGTGGCCCTCGCAGCGCGCCAGCAGCACCATCTGGAACACAGAGTTAAAGAATAGGAAGATAGGTCATTCACACAGGTTTTCCATGACCTTCAGCCTCTGTCAGGGATGGGAAAAGGGGGTCTCTGGGTACAATGAGGCAGTGTTTGAGTCTGGTCTGAAAGCGGGCCGTCTGTTTGGGCTCCTGAGTCTCCCAGCCTTGGCCTTGCACCTGCAAACTGAGAGATAGCAACGAGGCCAGTCACACATTCCTACACCTGCTGCAGCTCAGAGCTCAGAGCTCAGGGTCACGCACACACATTTGCACAGGGTTTACATCTGAGGTCCACTTCTTTTTCATGCAGAGTGATTTACTGTACTGTGCTTTCCCCAAGTCTGACCAGTCACACACACACACACACACACACTCAGAAAACACCGGGCTGGTTAGTGATGTGAGCGTCCGACTGACATTCCTCTGTGGGTCACTACATTCCTGTCACCTCCCTAAACAGACTCCTGTGTCCCGTCCATCTGTCAGCTGCTGTGTGTCGCCACCCATGTACCACTTTGACAAAAGCCTGTCTGGGGCCATGGCAGGGTGACACACACACACATATGGAGTGTTGTCGCCACTTTAAGACCATTTGTCTTTGTCCTCGCTGAGGATCAGGCTGTCAAACAGCAGCACCTCCTCCTCTGCGATGCCCCTCTCGTCCTCCTCCTCCTCCTCTTGGCTCCTGTCTGTCAGCACCTTTCCTGTTCTTCCTTTCATTCATGACCAGCTAAATAAAACAAGCAGATACACTGGATGCTCATTCACCCCTTCATGTATTTATGAATCCAGTGATAGAGAAGAACTGGTGTGGTTTCACTAAGTGGGTTAATCTGCTGGTTTGACTTTGATTATTCAGATGGATGAACCTGCGGTTTCTCAGGGTTTTGTTGGGAAATGAAATCCTGTCAAAAGCCAAACATTCTGCCTCCGGCTTCTCAGATGTGAGAATTTGCTGTTTTTCTCTGTGTCGTATAATTTATTATTTAATTTTAATATCTTTGGGGTCTGGACAGGAGGTTTAAGCATGTCACCCTGGGCTCTGGGAAACATTTTTTAATTGACTAAACAAATAGCTGATGGATCAATAGTGAAACTAATTTAATTTTGAATTTGTTGAGCATGAAAATTGTTCCTTCTTGTTCTTCTCCATAGTGTCTTCACCAGACGAACAGCTGCGGAGGTTCATGGTGTTTTACAGACGTGCTTCACATGAAAAGGTCATTTCTTCTAAATAAAGTTACAATAAACGTCCCAGCATCAGTCCAGTGTTCTTCCACCACACACACACACACACACACACACACACACACACACGGTGAACTTGTACCAGCTGAGGTGCAGAGCAGCAGCTTCCCGTCAGTTCTCCACGAGCTGTAGCAGAAAGCCCAGCTCATGCTGTGAGTGTGTTCAGCCCTGCCTCGCCTGGGCTGAGCTGTGGTTGGGCCACCTGCTCCGTGCACTCAGAGCCAGAATATTAAAAAAAGGCCAAAGAACTGATCCCTCGCGCTACAGGAACAACTGCGCCGGTGCACAACAAAAGGAAAGTGAGAAAACCGACAGCCCCTCTCCACAATAGCATTCACATGTTTGGCGTGGTTCAATGGATCATCAGTCTCTGCACAGAGTGTCTGACTCTCTAAGTTGTCTGACACTTTAGAAGGAAACAGAGTGAGCACCACGCCTCCACATCATTAGGTAACTCTCCACTTTCCCTCTTCTTTCTTCAGGTCTTCTCTCTCCCTTCAAACCCTGGCAGAGGCAGAGGAGAGCACGCTGACAGGGAGACGTCCACTCCAGCCAAAACTGAGTCCCAGCTGAGGCACAGAATATGTCTGCAGCATGGCCCATGTCCAGCACCACAGACACACACACACACACACACACACACACACACAGTGTCCCTGAGAAACGAAGCGTGACTCGTCTAAACGACGGAGTGATAGAGACAAAGAGAGAGAAGGAAAAAAAAAGACACTGGACTGACCAAGTGGAGGAGGGAGGGACAATGAGAGAAACACTAGCAGAGGGAGAAAAATGTGTGTGTGATAAATGATGAAGTTAGTGCTGGGGATTTTTTTGGGCTGGTTCTCGGTGGGTTTTCTTTCTTGGTTTGGAACAATTTGTTTTTCTGATGTTTGCAAGAAATTCTTTTTTTTTTCAACTTATCAGAACCGTTTTTTTTTTTACTTTAAACAACTTGTTACCAAATATGAGTGTGTAACCATAATAAAGCAGCTCGGTTTACAGTGTGTGTGTGTGTGTTTCTACCTTGGAGTTACACTTATAAATCGGGTGTGTGATGGTCTCTACAAAGTGGTGCCTCATGCATCGCTCTGGGTCAGAGTCTCCCAGGTGCGGGTGTCCGTTATCACTGGCCTTGTTGCTGCTGGCAGACTGGACCAAGCCCAGCAGGGGGCAGCACATCAGGACCAGCAGCAGGCCAGAAGGGGGGCCCACAGAGACTGAAGGTTTCATGGTCGGGCCACCCTGAGGCTCTCGATCCTCACGGGACGTCCAACACGTCACGTTGTCTCTGTTATTGTCTGAATTTCCTTCAGTTTCTCTTTCAGTCTCTCACACCAGTTGTATTTCAGGGTCTTTGCGAAGTCGGGGAGTGTCTCAGCTTCTCTCTCGTTTCTGCTAATACAGCGGAGGTTCAAGGTCAGCAAGCTGAAGGGAGAAAGGTGGCAGGAGGGTCGCCTTGTCGGGCCGCTCCATGCCCCGCTGTCTGGATCCACCACAGACTGAAAGAAGAAGACAAACAGGAAGACATCAGTGGAAACATGAAGCGATAAACTCAAGAAAAGAAACATGATGACAGTTTGTCCTGGGACGTGGTGTCGGTGCTGTGGAAAAGATCACACACTCCTTCATCCAGTCAACTTCTCACACACATTTTGCCAGTTTTAGTGATCGACTGTTTGATGAGTGTGTGTGGGTCTCCAGACTTCTGTACACCCACACACTGCACACACATGTAGACACACAAGTCCTGGTGCTTTTATTACAGAGGAGAAACTTAAGCCATGCACAAACAGCCCGCAGCCAGGCCCTTTCCTCTCCCCAGGAATGACTTTTTCATTAAAACGAATCGCCCTCCCAACGAGTCCTCTCGTGACTGCAAACCCTCTGCAAGTCCTGCAGCATATTTTTACATGTATTTATGTTTTTTTTTACTTCTTTCAGCTCCATAGTTTTATTGTCCTCCTGACAATAGGGTTCGTGTTAAGGGGGAGCTTGGTGCTGACTGAGGCAGGTTTGCTAACAGGCAATGTGTTCTGAATTAGTGAGAGGTGTGTGTACATGTGGGGTCATGGAGTGAGAAGGGAGCGTAATGATTGAGGTTTAGGGTTCAAGTTTTTCTTCTTCTTCTTCTTCTTCTTATTATGACTGTTAACTCAGCACATATACCCAGACGTTTGTCTTGACTCCTGGGTTGGTCTGCACCAGCTACTCGTTACTACATAATTTAGTTCATGCTTCCAAAGTTCATGAGTGTGTAGCTCGTGTGTGTCTCCTCAAAAATAAAACTGATCCTGCACCATCAAAACTTAAGAAACATCTGTTCAATCCAAAGAGGAGGTTACTGTCGTATCAGAACCTGTGGTGTGAAAATGAAATGCCTTTGTAAATGTAGGTCTAATGTTGTTATATTCAGAAGTGCATACATATGACATCATGCTAACTGAGCCGACATGTTTCAGTCATGTGGTCTGATGATATATATTTATGTTATTTATGAAATTTAAAATCTTCACAGGTTAAATTACAGGTCAGTCCAGGTCAGATGTGTTCAGCATATTACACATATTATCATGATAAACAGTTCAGATATTAGAAAGTGAAGGGGTGGACAGCTGGACTGTATACTGCCCCCTGTTTGTTT